>SDVV010041427.1:0-10438 GCA_016164225.1 Gammarus roeselii | reverse complement strand
TCCACTCATCCTCCTAAGCATGCGAACCGCAGTAAAAGAGGACATCGGCTATACAGCAGCAGAACTCATGTTTGGAGTAAACTTGCGACTTCCATGCGACCTGTTGGTCAGAAACCGCAATCCTGCACTGACCGACATCACCGAGTACAACCAGAGACTCCAAAACTTCATGAACGAAGTTGGTCCGGCACAGTCCCGACCAATTCAACCAGCAGAGGGACACCTCGACCCCAAACTCAAAACAGCGACGCACGTCTTTGTCCGCACCGACAAAGTACGGCGCCCGCTCGAAGCACCATACGAAGGACCATTTGAGGTAGTTCAACGAACACCGACACACTACACCATCAAGCGAAAAGGCAAAACCGACAATGTCCATGTCTTTCGTTTGAAAGCGGCCCATGGCATAGACGACGTATTCCCTGAAAGACGTTCACATGTCAGGATAAGAATCGGAAACGTGCCGTCAACCACACCAGGCCCAGCCCGAGTTCCCACACCAGACGCACCACGTCCAAAGGACCGGCACAGGCCACGAACCCAGACTAACAAACAACCAGCAAAATTGCCACCGCAAGCCCCCACAGGACGGAGAGTACAAATAAACCCACAACCTCAAGTCAGGTTGTTCACTCGAACCACCAGGTCTGGCAGAGCAGTAAGAGCACCAGACCGCCTCAACATGTAGCTAACGCTGCGCATTTGGACGTCAGCCAAGCACGGGAGGAAACAATACTGCATCCCTGGCTGCAGTCTGAATGGGGAGTGATGTAGAGGTCCTTAATTGACCCTACATTATTTCAATAAACACTAAACGCATTATACGTGCATCACAAGCACTATTTCGAGTAAGCAATCGCATCTTTTGATCTCATTGTTGTATATCTCTGTAGGTAGCAACAACATTTCCGTTCAGCTAGCACAAACAGCTTCCAACCATAATGGCAGAGCAACAAATATTTATTTTGACTAAATAAATATGTATACCCATGCACTAAAAGCCATGGAACATGTATCAGATGGAATAAATGATTCGGTGAAATATTTTTTTTACAAAAATCCAGAAAAATATTTTTACATGAATCTGGCAACAAGCTGAGCGAGGTTTTTCCACTCTTCCATTGGCGGGTCGCATAAAATCGTGTGTGTAATAACAGACTGATTCCTTCATCAAAACACCATCAAAATTAAGGAAGTGATACCAGGCCTCCGAATAAAGTGTTCCCTTAAGACCTGGCCAAACATTTAGCTAACAATAGGCTTACCCTGGATAATGCTTCACAGAAGACAGGTGAGAATAAGGGTTTAATATGTCCTATTCCCCAGTGTAGAGCAGACTAATAAAGACAGTTGCAGATCCTGCAGCCACTGCAAGGTACAAAGCTAGCTTTGGGGTCCCCAGCCAAATGCCATACCAAGATTGCCAATTATGATGGCAATCTTTAATTCTGAGTAAGCACCCTACCTTGATCCAGGCCTATGTATAGATATATAGCTGTATAGTGCCTATAAAGTGTAAATAACATTGTTGAATATTAACAGTTTATAATGTCATTCATTAGGGAGCTTAAGACTTCCATTATTTTTGTTCCTCGTAGCTACACCTTAGTGGTATGCTATTTCTCTTGCGATATAACATTGTTTAGTACATGCACCCAATCTGTCTGCCTGTATGAGGCAGGCAGAATGGTATGTGATTATCTTCCCTGTTACACATTGTTAGCCAACTATGTTCTGTGTGCAGCCTTTCACCCCCTGCTACTGAGGCCATGAGGACACCCGTCTTCAGACAAGACTGAATCCAAAACTCTGGCCCGACCTAGGAACCTGGACAAAAGTTTTCCCCAAGATAATTCCCTCTGGGATCTATTGACGCCAACAAGATACTTATGCAGCCTGTCCTATCAAATCTTCTTTTCCCCTTCTATATTATCTTTGGACAGCAATAACCCAGTTAAGTTTTGGGAATATAACTCAAAGAAAAGATTACCTGTGCCTTACTGTCCTTGTGTCTGTTTCTTGGTGTTTGCCCATAATACTCAACCTCATATGTGGAAAATTTTCGGATAGATAACTTGGAGTCAGATTGTGCCCTGAAAGTGAAAGCACCATATATTTGAATTCTTATCGCTCACAAAAGCTCATTCATTATTAACTTTTTGAGTAACCAAAATAAGAGTAAATTACTCTTCATTAATTAATATTCACCTTACAAACACCTAAACATCTACGACACATTACAATGGGAGTTAATACAATGGTCTAAAATATGATACCTTAATCTTAAAAGAAATTACATTAGTTACAGGAAGTGAATTGGGCTAAAACTGCTGTGAGGGAGAGCAATGCAGAACTCGACTTCGCTAGCCGTAACAGTATAATACATATTGCAGTAAAGAGAAGGACTACGATAGTAATAATAACGGAGTGAATCGAATGTACAACAGCGCTGAATATGTAGTTGGTATAATAATTACGCATGCAATAAATCACCATATCATGATAACTCTATGAAAACACAGAGGTATAACTAAACTGCACGACCACACGTCGATGCAATGGAAGAAGGAAAATAAATACCCGAATATGACCGACCACGTCGGACTCACGTACTGGTTGAGAGTTACATGTGTCGATGACTGGTTGAGATTGCGATTGGACTAAACACGGGATCACAACAACACTATCAACGCACTGGAGAGGCGCCATGGCCAAAGGTTAAGGTGAGCTGATGTATTCTGAATTGAGTTTGATGCACGTGCGTTGCTCGGGTGACGTGAGTTGAACTTGTAGGGATGAACCGTCGAACGTGACGAGCCCTGAGTCGTGAGGTGCTCAGTGGTGACGGTGAAATTGGGATAAGCGCTAGAACGTAAGGTGTTGCTTAAAGCACACTTGGCGTGCGGGATGAGATGTGCTGCGGTGACGGTAGGTTGGCGAGACGAGACTGCCTCTAATGCGTTAGCGGTGTGCGCGGATGAAGACTGTGAAATTTGTGGTAGTGAAGTCGGAGTTGCGAGGTTGAACGGTACGGCGACAGAGTCCAAAAGATGCTCGTAATCTTCCTACGTACAAAAATCGTCGAGCGCAACCTCCCGTGGTCAAGACGGCCACGGGAAGTGCGAGGGTGCGCTTGCTCCTCGGTGGCTGGTTGGTTATGTACTGACTGGCTAGGCCAGGCATGTAGCAGTCAGCTGAGCGTGATGGTATAGACATACACACCTTTTGTGTCACTAGCCTTTCGAGGTCAAAAGACTAGTTTTGATGTTTTCACCTAATGGTAGCTACATAGTTATATTCATTCAAGCGGTACTTACAATTGCATGGTACCATTTCGCTTATATATTTGATAATGAATGAAAGAACATATCGGTCACACTGTCAGTGTATAGCATTATTTTCGAGGTTGTGCCGCAGCTATAATGTCTTTTCAGTCTCAGATAAACTATATCATTTTCAAGTATTGGCAACAAGAGAAGAGGAAGGGAAAGAATAAGAAGGCAATTAATTTGCCCCATGAATTGATAAAGGAATTAAAGTTGTACAATGCAAGACAAACAAATTGGCAGTGGGGAACTTAGCTAGGTATGGTGGTTTCCGCAAGAGACCAGGGCCAAAAGACAATGCTCGTGGGGCACCATCGCTTGGGCTGCCCCGGCTTGGTCTGGAACCTGGTGTCCAAGAAAGACGCCTGCTGCCGGAATGACTGCAATAGCTGGATCCAGGGCATGTTGTGGAGTTCTTGGTAAGGACCGTTTCTTTTGACTCTTGGTCCTATGAACTCCCATTGTAGGTGCTCCTTGGGTAGCCTGGCTATGCCCCCGGGTCCGGACTGTGGAATAATTCCTTTTGTTACAAGGAGTAAGGTCTCTTTGTTAAGACCTTTAAGTTCACCCACTAAAGCCGCAGGCAACAATATGTACCTTTAATTGAATGGAAAGTTTGTGCTCAGTCTGGTACCTACAAGTCTAGTTAAGTAGTCAGCATAAATTGTTATTGAAATTTAAAGAAAGGAGGGACTGGCTCCTTTGAGCGGTAATGACTCGCCATATTTTAGAATTGCCGTTATGAAATTGAATTCCTAAATGGAATTCCAATTTTGTCAATTATAACACTGCATATGAAATATGTGTGGAATTATGAATCAGCAAGGTTCATAGGGAATTTATACCTGCTGAAATTCTTTTCTAGCTGACACAAAATACAGTCAGGCTTGACATCCACATGGTTTGACATTATTCATCTTAATTTATTTAGCTAGCTTTAAGCAAGAAACTAGGAACAGGCATTAATGACCTAAGATTGCGTTCAAATATTTCTATTTTGTCTACCTATATTACACTATTTATAATAATTCTGGCCGCATCACTTTCAGCTTGTGCTGTACACTGGACTGACCAGTACACACATTATCAATGTATGGTGACTGTCACCATATTTATATACATGTTTACATTTCTATATAAGCCCCCTAGTTGCTTAAAAAGAAGCTGTTAATGAAACTCTTGATATAAACTTGAGAACTTACCCAGTATTGGCAGGCGGACTCATTGAACCACGCACTAAGAAAATGTTTATCGAATTAGTGAATTGGTTCAATGCCTTGCCGCAGGCTCACTCGATGTTGCCGCTAGCAGAATAGTTCAAACTAGTTTTGTCTGAAACTTGCATTTTAGATATGTCGGCTCCCATGATTCGGTCTATTTGAATGAGCACCATGAACAAGATAATGCTTACCAGTCTATTTTAGTACCAATTGTAGGGACACTTGTCCTCTACACACCTACCTACACAATGGAAGTTGGTCGCTGTCGTGAAGGAATGCGTGCTATGTACAATATATGTTCTAATCACTAGCAATTGTAGAATAATTAATGTCGTTCTACATTTATTAAGTGCTATAGGAACATACAAAATATTATACATTTTTATTTAATTTGCTATAGCACTACGTAATTACGTACGTACGTGACGGTCTGGTAACAGTTGGGCCAGAAGGTTTGACTGAAAGCAAGTACAGCTGACTATAATTGAACGTTGCAACAACTCCACACATGAAATAGCACGTGATTATTCGGAATGAAGTACTTGAAGAAATAATTATTTGACGTAGAAAATAATTACACTGATATTGTTTGAATTTAGGTAAATGAATTGATAATTTTTAGTTTGGAGTAAATGTATGATGTTATTTTGTAGAGGACAAGTTGCTACTAAAATAGACTGGTAAACATTATCTTGTTCATGGTGCTCATTCAAATAGACCGAATCATGTGAGCCGACATATCTAAAATGTAAGTTTCAGACAGAACTAGTTTAAACTATTCTGCTAACGGCAACATCGAGTAAGCCTGCAGCAAGGCATTGTGAACCAATTCACTCATTCGATAAATATTTTCTTAGTGCGTGGTTCAGTGAGTCTGCCTGCCAATACTAGCCCGGAACCGGGGGCCCAGCCAGGCCACCCGGGGAGCACCTACAATGGGAGTTCATAGGACCAAGAGTCAAAAGAAACGGTCCTTACCAAGAACTCCACAACATGCCCTGGATCCAGCTATCGCAGTCATTCTGGCAGCAGGCGTCTTTCTTGGACACCAGGTTCCAGACCAAACCTGGGCAGTTCAAACGATGGTGCCCCACGAGCATGTCTTCCGGCCCTGGTCTCTTGCGGAAACCACCATACCTAGCTAAGTTCCCCACTGCCAATTTGTTTGTCTTGCATTGTACAACTTTAATTCATTTATCAATTCATGGGGCAAATTTACTGCCTTCTTATACATTCCCTTCCTATTCTCTTGTTACCAATACTTGAAAATGATATAGTTTATCTTAGACTGAAAATACATTGTAGCTGAGGCACAACCTTGAAAATAATGCAATACACTGACAGAGTGACCAATATGTTCTTTCATTCATTATCAAATATATAAGCAAAATGGTACCATGCAATTGTAAGTACCGCTTGAATGAATATAGCTATGTAGCTACCATTATGTAAAAACATCAAAACTCATTTATTTTGAACTAGTCTTTTGACCTCGAAAGGCTAGTGACCCAAAAATTTGATTAGGCACGAATGGTTTGTTTGAATGCGTGATACGTGAGTTGAAATGCCTCGCAATGGCATAGCTTCTGAAAGGACTGGAAGGAATGCGACGGTTGGTGTTTTATTTGCGGGCTAAGTCAGCGGCAGCGGCGATTACAGCGTGAAGATAAAGGAATGCGCCAGCCGGATTTAGTGAAATACACGTCAAACCTAGGTATATGATTGCCCGCCAGCACATGTGCTATGCATCGTTATACAGGAGTAGCATGTGTGAGAAACTCCTAATGCATTGCATGAGGCTGCTCGATGAGCGCATACAGACATATTGAGCATACTCAGACACGAAGAATAACATGAATGGCTTGCGATATATTTGAGTTACACGCAACTGCAAGAATAAAATACGATGTGGTTATTACAGTCGTGAGGCGCTAGTAGGACATTTGTAGTAGAAAATAACATGTACAGTAATTATAGTAGGGCGAGAGTACAATATAGAGCGGCTGAAGTAGAGTAGTGACAATAGCGAGGCGATTGACCTATACAAACTATACACTAAATGACCTCGAACTAAGAGGGCACACAAATGAAATGCAGTCATGCCATCATTACTCATTTCAACAAAAAACATTTGCGCGCTATGGACTACTCCCACCTGGACTGTTTGGGTCTTCACAACGTTTACAATGTTGCTGAAGTTAAATGTAGAATAAATTTCCCAATAGGATATAAAATGATTAGTTGCAATTTGCGCAAGAAAAACGTATGACAAATGTTGACGGAAAAAAAATGAATTGTTAAAAAACCGAATACTATAATGCCACAGTCCCTGGTTTCTGTGGGAGTAGGCTAGCTCGGAGAGTTTGCAAGGAATAGTACGTATTCACACATGCAGGATGTCAAAATGACCTTCTTTTCCACAAAGGTAATCGTCCGTGCGGTTTCTTCAGTCTGTATTCCGCGTCCCGACCATCGTCAGCGATCAGCTTTGATTAATACCCTAGGAAACAATATTAAAATATTTATGACCTTATAAATGACAGCAACGGTATTGAATAGAGCCTGTCCTACTGATATCAATTGTTACTCGAATTTCGATTACGAAAAATGCAGAACACAATTAAGCGATTGAGAAAATTGTTGCATACATAAGTAGAATTCAATTGTAGTCATAATTATTTTCAATTGTGTGATGTAACTTGGTCGCAGTGTTCTCAATGGTAGTGTGAATTAATTTGATCTTTTCACTATAGTTTAAGCGTAATGTCTCCATTGTCCTGATGAATGTTGATTGAGTTGTTCTTATTATTATTGTTCTCTGCGCGTTTCGTCTGTTCACTATGTTATTTATATATCTTTACTCCAATTTTGAGATGTAATCGACTTCCTCTGAGGTTCTGCAATTTCAGAAAAAATTTGAGCAGAGTTTAGAAGTTATTTTAAAAGATCGTATGAACTTTTTACCGAGTTGTATGTTTCTGATGACGCTCTGTCCTAATATATAATTTACATTCAACGATAGATGGCGCGCTTTCGACAACAGTACGGGTTGTCCGAACGTTGTATAGTTTTATTTGAACGAGCCATGCATTCAGAACACTTGTATCAGTAAACTGCTTCTTCCCTGTGCCCACGTGTAGTTGTTGTAGGTTCGTTTACAATAATCTTGCGGAAGATATCAGTGTTATTGTACTTTTAACAGTATTCGGTGCTTGTTACGTTATTGTTTTTTTTGTTACTTAGGTAAGTAACATTATTACCGTTTATTGGCCTAACGATTTTTTATCGTACCGGCTAGATAGGATGATGTGAATTGGTCGCTTATTTTGTTCTAGAACATATTGACCAGTGCACACTAGTCAGTTTTGATGCACGGTGGTGCACGACTATAAACTGAATGGCATGTAGGCTAAGAATATATATTCATGATCTTTGTATGTCTTGTCTAACTAAATCCCAACTACATTTGTTAAGACGTTAGAAATTGATGAGAGCATTACCTATCTATCAGTCAACATTCGTTTTATTTCAGTCCCTAATATATTTCCTGTCTGGATTCTAAAAGACTATTTTCAGAGCAAATTTTGCATGATTCTTTCAGACCAGTCTGCAAAGAAGAGTCTGTTTGTATTTTGTTTGTCAATGCTTTATACTTGAAGGTTTAATTTAATATTTCATATCTTGGTATTTTGATCCACGACCTCAGCATGCATCCCCCAGTGCAGTAGCTGTAGCTAGTACAGTAGTAGGCTTAGTATAAATTGAAATGTTCATTCTTTATGCTCTAATTTGCAGAAGCAGCAGAATGTGGCCAACAACCTTCATTAACTAACCAAACCCCAGTTTGTATTTGGCATCCTATTTCGTCAAGATTTTGAACGACTGATTTGGCCTAGTTTCCTACCTTTGTCGAGCTCAGACGACAGTTTCAGAGCAAATTTAGACCTTCAGTGAGCTCATGCGATGGGTTTGGATACAAATACGACTTTCATCAAGCTCAGACAACACTTTTCAATATATAATTGAAAACAAATCAGGTCACAATGCAGAAACTCACACCCCAGTGTGTATTCCGCGTCCCGACCATTGTCAGAGATCAACTTTGATGATTGAGTTGTTGTCGTCGTCAGACGTATTATACTAAGCAGTTGTCCTCATCTGGTTGGAAAACTGAAGTTGTCAAACTCTGTGGATGTATGCAAGGAGGTTTTTTAACGTTTGATGCATTAGGATATGGAATGAGCAGCCTGCTGCTGTTGTTGAGTCTGCTACCATTTCTGCTTTCAAGGCAGGGCTGGCTGAGCTTATGGCGAATAGGTTGTGCGAGTGCTAGGGTCTTGCGTTCCCAGTTGTGTTGACAAGTATGTGGTGTGACTCCTCCAGTTGTTGTTGTTTCTGTTTTTTCATATATGTGTATGTATTTGCTTCCATGGTTTTCTGCAGGGTTGTAGTTGTGCTTTGGGCTTTCATGCGAGTGGCTTTGGGTTTGTGCTCTGGAAGCCAATGGTGCGCATCCCTTCCAGCATCTTCCCGTTGTTGTTTTGCATAGTCCTTGTTGATGCTGGTGCACATGGCTTTGCTCCAGTTTGCACAATTTGGCAGGCGATGCACGCAACCGTTGATAGTAAATATGTGATGCGCACGTGAAATCTTGAGATGAAACGCATGTGAAGACACCTTTCAAAATATTGCACGCGGAGACAGTACATCGCACGTAAACAATTTTTCAAAAATATTTGTTTTGCTAAAATTTCATGCAGGCATTTTCCTCCAAAACATATTATTTCAAGCTGACACCAAGATTCCTAACCACTACGCTTCACCATCATTGAAGAACTACTAGTTTCTGTGACCGAACAGTCCAGATTGTCATCAGTTACTGAGAGAAACAAACAAAAACCAATATCACATTTTTTTTGGCGGGAGAATAACGAATTGACGATTGACAATACAACAAGAAATATTGGTCAAGACAAAGCGCATCAACTTTCTGTATGAATGCCATAATAGCTAAACTGTAATATTGAATTACGCCCTGCATGGTTTGAACGACAATTTAACATTATATACTGCATTTTGACAAGAGATGAAAACAAACACCAACCTCACACGCGTTATGTAAACAAGTTCGCTGCAACATTCGTGGAAAGGACAGCAGAGTGGGAGTGCAAAATTAGTCATTGATAGTAATGGCAATTTTTAATAAGAACTGACAGGTATTGTATTGTTAATTATAATTTATAACTGCTACAAAAAAGAGCATCATCTAAATGTTACATTCTGTTTTGTATGACGCCTGGTTGGTGAAAGATGCTTACGTCTATGTGCAGTCATCTCAAACTCAACACACATGTAATTCTGCAGTCTGTTTTGTGGCGCTCGCACCTCTAGCTCTCCGTTTTGTATATATTTGTCAGTGTCTCTGACAGTGGTGCACATAACTCTACAAACATACTCTGCGAGGGTACGCAAAGGTCTAGATATGCCGATCTCAGCTTTTGTGGCGCACGGCTGGTTTGGTTCTTAATATTCCGCGATGAGAATGCACCTAATGTTCTCAACCCCGTGCCCAATTGTGCAATCTGGGCTGTGCTGGCCTCTCCTAGCTCTGTGCACCTGATGACTGGTTATGCTGAGCTCTTGGGGGGAGTGGGGTAAGAACCCTCTTCCTTGTCCAGCAGCTGACTTGTGGTGATGTCTTTGTCCTGTAAGCAAACTGTTTGTCATCATTTTGTGTTTATTATAGGTCTTAATAATGATGACTTACCACTTTTTCATTTACGTAGATCTGTTCTCAAGTTCACGTTTGACTACCTGCACCATATTCACACTTATGCCAATTTATTCTATTATGTATCTTGGAAATTTGAGGTTTTTAAAAATTATTCATGT
>SDVV010041426.1:0-10438 GCA_016164225.1 Gammarus roeselii | reverse complement strand
TGGAGCTCTGTTGGGATTTTGGCGAGGTGAAGAGTTGTCGAAGTTGTCGTCAGATGTAGAGGTGGAGGTACTTGTATAAGTTGCGGGTTCTTTAGTTGGTTTGTTTTTTATTAGTTCGCGGATGTGGAGGAAAATAGTCTTGACATGACCCTCGAGTCTCGTTAGACGATCGTCAATTGCGCTTGGTTCCGCGGCGAAGACTTCTGCTCTCTGTTCAGAGAGGCCGGTCGCTTGGCTCAGCAGGTTTAGTATTTCCTGGACGTTCTTGGTCAACTCGTCAATGCGGCCGTCTCTCCGGTCGTCGTCCTCCGAGGTGGTGCTGGTCATCTTGGCGAGGCTGATGTTCTTGGCAGATGTAGTCTTGGTCTCCGGTGTTCTGGAGGGGATGCTGGTCCCTCCCGAATGGAGTTTCTTCCGACTCCCCATCGGCCCCCTGGTTCGCGCCAGGGGCCAGGGAGTCAACTTTAGAGCCCTCTTGACCGGCTTTACCGAGTTTACTTTAATTTAGATTAATATAGATAATGCAAGCAAACGTGAGGCTTAAGGTCCCAGCACAAACTAGGGACCAGCCTGTACTATATAGGGGGTTCTCAGTTATTATGTGGCACGGGAGCGTTAAGACACAAATTCCTTTGTATAAACATTTTCTTGTGCGCACCATCGTGCGTCTGACACGACTGAAAGTATCAAAATGTTCTAACTTTCACAACGTGCGAGACTACTGGAATCGCCTACGAGGCGTGCGAGCCTACAGGAATACATGATCGTCGAGCCCTACGGGGGAGCATGTTATGACTCACGTTGAGGCTCCGGTGGAAATGAGGCTTAAATTAAATCAAATCGCCTCTTCTTTACATCTTGTTAGACTTCATGTGATTCACTCAACCGCTGCTCGCTTTCTCATCGACACTTGGCCCACTACTCCCTTGGCCAGTCTGTACTGTGAAGCTGGACTATTACCCACTGATCTCTATCGTGAGGAACGATGCGGCCGGTTGATCCTACGGCTTTTCGACCTGCTTACCATCCCTTCCATGCTATTCGACGCACGATCATTTTCTCACCTCATCCCTTGTGATTGGGGTCGATGGATGATTATTCATTTTGTAGAACATTAACACTCTATTTTAGTATTTTATTATATCTTCTTCTATGGGCTCTCTCTTCTTCTATGGGCGCGAAAGAAACTACTACTACCACTCTACGTTTAACCTACTCTGAATCCATGTTAAACCAACTCGGTATCTACATAAAATCTACTCGGTATCTACATCAAATCTACTCGGTATCTACGTTAAACCTACTCGATAACTAAGTTAGGCCTACTCGATAACTAAGTTAAGCCTAATCGATAACTACGTTGAACCTACTGTGAATCTACGTTGAACCTACTCTGAATTTACGTTAAACCTACTAGAAATCTCCGTTGAACCTACTCTGAATCTACGTTGAACCTACTCGGAATCTGCGGTGAAAATACACCTAACCTACGCTGCACCTACTCTGCCGCTTTTCAATTGCTCTACGGGGGAGTCTGCATTAACTTCGCTTTGGGACTTTTGTGGAAAACAGAAGCAATTACTACTACAACTGTACCGTTATGAGCGGCTCGGTCCGCGCTTCCCCTTATTGGCGCTTCTATTGTTGCCATACCAACAGCCTCTACTTGAGCTCAATCGGATTATTTTACAGTGCCAGCTAGCGAAACAGATCCAGACCATTACAAAAAAACTTCTGTCATGGTTGCAGAAGCGTCAACACACACAAAAAAACTCATTTCCGTGCTCCAATTGCCGCATATAATAAGTTTTCATGCGTAAAAATTACCGCTCGCTAAGCCAGAAATGCCGAATTCTCGTACTGCTCCCGCTGTAACGGCGCCCAACGATCCTACCTTCTGAACCCTCAAGGAAGCAAAGTTCCATTGATTTTGACACCTACGTTGGTAAATGTAAGTGCTACATCAAGGTTGTAAACAAAATCCCGAAAGGCATGACCATTCTCGTGGCAGAAGCAATTGATTCACTCTTAAGTGACTGCATTCGCAAACAAACTCCCCTTGTTTGGTCAGTCAGCTTTTGGGGTTCGCTACGTCCCAACACCAACTTTTCTGACGCTAAAAAGCCCCTTCGCTGACTTTCAAGTCAGCAAAGGGGCCGTTCGGGTAGCTTCTTCGGGAGAGTCGCTAGTCCCATTCTGCCCTGAAACTTTACAGGAATTGCGCAATGAACATCTACCCAGTATGAGGGATATCCCACTCCCCGCACCTCCCGACGATGACTTCGCATCTCCGGTCAGTGCTACGGTGGAGATGTCATGAAGGCCACGAAGTCACTACTGAAGAAAAATGCCGGTGGCGCCAGCGTCCGTCTTGCATCAACAAAATTTGTCAACCTGACAATCCAGGGCGAAATTCCTCCTTTCGCTAGAAAAGTATTTTACGGGGCCTCGCTTTGTGCCCTTACGAAGAAACAAGGCGGATCGTAGTAGGGTTGGATGTCACAACTTCTGGCGAGCGTTGGGGCGAGGGGTCTCCCTACCTTTGGGTGCCTAAGGAAATAAATGGTGGAGCCATCTTCACGGGGCCTGTGGGCACCGTATAAAAAAATTCTAGCGACTTCAAAACGGTCCTGTGGGGAGTTTGTGCGGACCGCTCGGACTTATCCTATCTCATCTTTTAATCTTGTTTTCCTTTTAAAAGGGAGGTTTGTGCAGTCTATAGTTATTATTTTTAGGATTTAATTGTATGTGTTTTCTATGTTTAGTGTGGACTCTGATTCTTCTGATTGCTGGTTTGTGTCTACTGACGGTATCTCTGAATCCCATGATCGAATGAAGGTTTGGTCATTTTAGTTTGGCTTTGGAGAAAATAATGATTCCCTCTAGTGCAGTGGTCCTCAACCTTTTTGTCGTCGCAGACCGGTCAATGTTGGAAGAAAAATCTGCGGACCACTGAAGATAAAGTTTAAAATATCATATTTTAACAATAATATTTTTTAAAAATTTGCCCTTCTGATAACGTTTCCTTTCTAAAAAATACGAACTTGAACATTGATTCAAATTCAATTGCCTCATTAGAGATGTGGTAGCAGATTTCTAATATAACACAATATTTGTCTGTTGACAGTTTATATTAAGGACGTCAAGTGCTATATTTCTGTCTCTTTCTTAGAATAATTTTTTCCAACAACAATTTTAGTTAAAATGTTGTTAGCATTCATTTTTCAAATTTATAGGTTATTATGTTTTCAAGCAAGATAAAAATTGGAGAAACAAATATTGTTAACAGAGTTGAAATTTTGTAAAACTATAAAATATACTATAATATATACATTCAGGGGTGGTCTGCTTCATGATGAAACTCTGTTAGTCAAGGGGAATAATCACTCGCCTTCACTCGACCAAGCTTTCAACGAATTGTCATGCATAAAAAAAAAAATACCAAGGCAATTCAAATTCGTTTTGTCACAAACAAAAAACGAAATATTGAACACAAAAAAAACTGTCTCCACGCCCCGACACTATTTGCTGCACGGCCCGGTGCTGGTCCGCGGACTGGAGGTCGAGGACCACTGCTCTAGGGTATAGTGTAGGATTATTTTAGTTGGAAATATGATTGTTTGCATAAGTGTAGTGCGATATCACGTGTGTTTTGATTAGTAATATAGATTTAGGCATCGATTAGGAATTTGAATAGACATTCATATCAGAATTTTTACAACCTGAATAATATTTTAAATAGGATTTGTTCAGTCTATTTGCTGAAATGATAGAATTTGCACGTAGGTTTAGGTGTTTATGTAGGGTTTTGGTCATAATCTACATTTATTTACGAAGAAAAATGCTCATCTACTGTATCTTTTTCTGTAAGATTATGATTATCAAGATTATTATTTCGATTGATTTTGTACTTGTGTATGAATGATAGAGTTTGGTTTGAATGTTGCAACTGGTATTGTTCATGTTTTCGAATGTCCTCCGAGAAAATTGACCATCCTCAGTGTTTTTGTGAGATTTTGATTTCCATAGTATTATTTCAGTTAATTTGATGTATAATTGGTTACGTATGTAGATAGCAGGTCGTGTAAGGTTATTACGTTGGATATTTTGCTGGGAATTTTGTATGATTGTTGAACGATATCACGATAACTTGTATCTCTTGATTGCTATTGTAGCTTTGAGCTTGGGTTGATCATTTGAATAGTTATTTTTATTGTGGTGGACTATTAGAAAGGTTTTCACTAGAAGAATTGTCTTCTTCAATAGAATTAGTTCTGTTTATATGCAGTATTAGGATTTATTCAGTTGATTCAATATTTTTAGTAAGGTTTAGGATAAATAGCTATCAACAGTATGGTTTCAATATAGGAAACGATTTCTGGAGGATTTATTCAGCTTATTTGTTGAAAGACTTGGTTATGATTAGAGGTTTCAGGTCTTGTTAAGTTATTTTCGTTTGGATATTGGGTAGGGCTTTCTGCATCAGTGGGGATGGGTTGATATAGAATCAACCCATCCCCACTGATGATTTTATCTGGATTGTGATTTTCAATAAGATTACTTCATTTCATTTGTTGCATGTTTGGTATTGTATTCCGAATTCATGTCTTGATAGGTTATTTTTTATTTGATAATGCCTAGTTTTTTTTGTATAGAAGGGTTCAGTGCACTACACAGTCTTAACACTCTAGTCTAATCATGTATAGAAGATGATAGTGGCATGTAAATCTTGTTGTTTGAAGTAGGTTTAATTCTAGGTAGACTGTAGAGCACTAGAAAGCCTTAACACTCGAATCTAATCTTGTATAGACGGGGAAGGTATCATGCACATCTTGTTGTTTGACACGAGAGTAGGGCATGTTTTTTAAGTTGCTTAGAGAAAAAATGGTTATTCACTACAGAGCATTACAGTACGATTAGATTATTTATTTGATGTAAAGTAAATTTTGTACATAAGTTTCACATCTATTAAAGTTTTCATAGTCGGATATTGGATAGAATTTTGTAATGGTGTGATAGGTTTAGCTGGTAGATTGTATTGTTCAAAATTATTGGTAGGATTAGGTATTGTTATAGGATTTTGGTCATCTTTAGTTTGTCACAACATAAAATGGTCAACCACTGTAGAATTGTAGTGTAGGATTATTTTACTTTATTTGCCACAAGTTTGGCGATGTATACCAGCTTCAGCTCTTGGTAGATTATGAACTTTGGATATTTGCAATTTTTTTGTATGAGTGTGAGAAGCTGTTCTCGTATGTCTATGTTAATAAGACGAATAGACCAGGGCTGAAAGTTTATTATGTATTGTTTTATTATGAAAAGTATTTTATTAGGTTTGTTAGTTCGCAGTAGAAAGTTCACAGCGTTTGTAAGTCCACCTTTATCACCATCATAATACAAGCCTCAAGCCCCGTCCTTGCTAGACAACAAAACCTGCCACCAGTGGTCACGGGCATGCCCGCCGAGCAAAATCTGCTGTTTTGGAGCCCAGACCACACCTTCACCATATCTCGTGCTCGCGCAGGTTAAATTTCCCGGACATGTCCGTGGCATTGCTAGCCAGTGTGAGGCGGGCACTCACAGGGAAGGATAGTTCTGTTCGGCGCTCCGTCCAACTCATTGTCTGTCGCCTTGTCGTGAAGTCAGTCCTCGTATTTATTGAACTGTTCATAGTACAACCCGGCTTTTGGAAAATGAAGTATTTTAAAAGAACGGCTCGTGCAGTTGCAATTCGTGGGATCCTCCCGGTGATGAAAGACAATAACCAGACGATCACGATGTTCTCTTCGATCACCATATTGCAGAGAACATGGTGGCATCGATGAGTCTGGTGATAGAAGGAATTACCTTTACCACTCGAAATTGTGGTATTTTGGTAAACTGTCCTTCCTGAACGAAGGAAACATTCACAGTCAATCAATTTCCTCGCTGAATAACCACGATGGTCAGGTTAGCATGGTGAGCATATTTTTCATATCCGACAAGAGTTGGAGCTGTCTGCTAGTGGTGCCGGCGGTCACCATCTGCAAACTAGACGCAGCCAGCGATTTGCTCGTGTCTCTGCCGGTGTCCGTCTCCAACGTTGGCCAGCATTGTAGACTAGCATGGACGGGGTTTAGTGCCCATTTTCTTCAAGGATACTCAGTCGGAACATGTTTTAACTATAGAAAAATATAATCAATTGAATTAGTACCGCCAATTTTTGTTGTAGTGTTAGAAAATTATTGTTTGATATATTGATAGGTATAGGATTGGGATGGATGGATGATTATTCATTTTATAGATCATTAACACTTTATTCTAGTATTCTATTATTTCATATATTGTGGGCTCTGTTAATTATATGTGCCCTTTTTTCATGATGATCTATTTTATATTAGTTATATAATTATGTATCGTTAGACGCCTTGCAGAGCGCGGAAGCAACACTGCTCCTACTACGTCAAACCTACTCTGAATCTACACTAAGCCTACTCGAAATCTACGCTGCACGCACCTACTCTGCCACTCTTCAATTGTCATACGGGGGAGTCTGCACTAACTTCGGTTTTGGGACTCTGGTGGAAAACAGAAGCAACTACTACTACTACTCGGCATCTATGGTAAACCTACTCGGTATCTATATTAAATCTACTCGTATCTACGTCAAACCAACTCGATAACTACGCTATACCTACTCGGAATCTATACTGAACCTACTCGGTGTCTACGTAAAACCTACTCGGTATCTGCGTAAAACCTACTCGGTATCTACGTTAAATCTACTCGGTATCTACGTTAAATCTACCCGATATCTACGTTAAACCTACTCGGAATCTACGTTAAACCTACTCGGAATCTACGTTAAACCTACTCGGAATATACGTTAAACCTACTCGGAATATACGTTGAACCTACTTTGAATCTACGTTGAAACTACTCTGAATCTACGTTGAACCTACTCTGAATCTGCGTTGAACCTACTCGGAATCTGCGTTGATACTACTCTTAATCTACGCTGCATATACTCTGCCATTCTTCCGTTGAGGCTCTGGTGGAAATGAGACCCAAATCAATCAATCTGCAATTCTTCAATTGCCCTTCGGGGGATTCTGCATTAACCTCGCGTTGGGACTCCGGTGGCAAACAAAAGCAAGTACTACTACTACTAGATATAGGATTTTGGTATTGTTTTTATTATGTCTTTGGAGACGATATGGATTCGCTGTAGGGTATTTCTGTAGGATTAGTTCACTTCGTTTGCTCTAAAAGTTTTTTATGTGGACCGGATTTTGGTCTGGTTAAGTTATTTTGTTTGGATATTGGGTAGTTTTTTTGTATCGGTGTGTAAAGGCAGCACGTATAGTAGCGAAATAAAATTAATTCATGGTTGGTCGATAATCGAAAAAACAAACTAGACTGTTCCTACGGGGAATTTAACTTCATATGGAATTTTTATATCTGCACAACCTTCTTCTTGGATAATATCAATTAAATTTCCGATGAGTTCAATTGTCGAGCGGGAATTGATCATTGAAGATTTCTCTCAATCTTTTATCATAAACGATTTTTTTTCACTACTGTACATCTAGTTAATTATGTAGGTTTAGCTGTTGGTTGATTTAGTGTTAGAAGTTATTGGTAGGTTAATATGTCGGTATAGGACGCTGGTCTTATTTCAGTATGACATATGAGAAAAAATAGCCATCCACTGAAGTATTTTAATATGGGTTCGTGATTTTCAATACTATTATATAATTTCATATCTTACAAGGTTAGTATTGTATTGTGGTTTCATGTCTCGCTAGGTTATTTTTTGTTAGATAATGTCTAGGTTTTAAGTTGAGTCCTAGGTAGATTTTAATGTTGGATAATGATTAGTAGGTTTATGTGTTGACATAGGATTGAGATTGTTTTTCGAATGTTTTAGGGGAAAAATGGTTATCCACTAAAGGATGTGGCAGTGAGATTAGTTGTCTCTATCTCTTATTAGGAGAAATATGTTCTTTGGTTTCTCGTTTTTTCGAATTATTTTTCGTTGGACATTGAAAACGTTTTTTTATTGGTGTAAAAGGGTATCTCAATCCTATGTATGTTTAGCCGCTGCTAGATTGAAGTGCTACAGGTTATTTGTAGGTTAAGTTGTTGTTGATGACTTTTGTTCATCGTTAGTTTGCCATGGCATGAAATGGTCATCAACTGTAGGAGCTTGGCGCAGTAGCAGAATCGTAACCAATGACGGACATAAACCGAGAAATTGATATCGCATACTGTTCTTTGCGTTTAAGCTCCAAAGTTTTCCAAGTTTCCAGGGGATACAAGCTTTTTTTTTGCTGTATCAAAATAAGAGCAGGTCATCGCTCCGAGACCGAATATCGCATCGAAAAGGTTAAAGTTTTCAACTTGGAGAGATCGAACACCATCTCTTTTGAGCGAAATTGGTACCGCACCGCGGAGGGATACCCCCTTGGAGTATCCTAGGCTCACCCTCTTTCCTGCGGCTCCCTGGTTAATCACCAAATTTCATTTGTCTCTTTGTGTAAATATGTTTTGATTCAAAATCGGTGAACGCTTCACTAAACTCGAGAACCTTTTTCCAACTATGTATACCCGACTGGATGAGCTGATGAATTGAATAGAAGCCAGGGAACCAGTAACCTGTTCGCGTGCTTCCGCCTCTAACCTCGCTGATAACATCGCTCTCCTCCCAGCCGAAACTCATAGTGCCCGGACACCAAGAAACGTAAGGAGGAGACAATACATTCGATTTGATGACCACAACCTGTTCAACAACGGCCTTAAATTCCCCAAAGACTTGAAAATGACATTCGATGTCAATGTCAGACAGGTTATCTGCCCATATAAACTACGAGAAGAACTGGACTCCATGACTGGCCGTCCAATTCTCAACATCGCCGTAAGCGGTGACGATAGCTTCACCATTAAAGTAGACACTAAACTTCAAAGTGACACTATACTCTTCAAATACAGAATATGCGAAAAGCCTTGCAGAAATCATACCGCACCCAATTTTTTCAATGAGTCGAGGCCTGATTTACATCGAGAGTCTTCCTAGTGATGAAGCCGACGAATCCATCAAAGGACTTGTCCAATACGAGGAATGTGTAGTTGAAGCGAAAATCGCACCAAAAATCAAACCAAAATGCAACCCCATCACGGCACTTCTGTTTGAATTCAATTGCCCCACTCCACCTAACTACATAGACATACCTTTCTTTAACGCCAAAACCAAGGTTACACCCTTTGAAAGACGTCCAATGCAATGCTATAAATGCCGGAAATACGGACACACGAGCAGAGATTGTCACGGTTTTCAAACGAGACGATCCCTTGTGTCCATCCAAAAATCTCACTGTTTTTACTGCAAAGTAAACGGCCACCCTACGGGACACGGAGACTGCCCCAGGACAAGATTGAGAGGGAGATCCTGCAATACCAAAAGAGCACAAAGTCGGGTGACGAGAGGCAGCGGCCGCGATTCGCTCGCCCCAGGCTGACCCTCCCACCCAGGAGAGAAGATCAGCATCATTCTCTACTCACTTCCTCATAACGCTTCTAGATAGCGGTGCGAACAAAGTTGCTCCCTCCATGAACCCATTCACCATGATGAACTCGCTCTCCAAACAACTGGGAGGCAGACCGATATACATCAACCGACAAGGAAAGCAGTATCTGGCCACGTCGTAAATATCGAGCAAAGCAACGCTATACAAAGGATTAACAGAATAGACAAACACAAAGTAACTGTCGAAATAGATCCGTTCTTCAACGTTACAAGACGAATTATATACACTTCCAGCTTCACTCCTAAAACTGACCTAAGCGGTTTTGCAGCAGGTTTAGCTAAGGATTAGGGATTCACCAACGTTTCTCTAGCAAAGTGGATCAAATCACGGAACACTCACACCACCCAGGACGCGACACCAGAATTCATAGTGATCCCGGGCGAACAATGGAAAACAAAAACTTACCCAGTGGCGATATGGCCTGCAATGTGCAAAAAATGCTCGGAATACGGCCACGTCATCAAATACTGCCAGCCACACATATCAGTAGTTAGTATGTCCGCAAACGACGGATTTTGTCCGGTCTACGGGAATTTGCACATAACATTTCAGCGGGGTACGACGCGATGCATGCAACCTTGACTCACCGAGCGTACGGGGTAAGCGTAGCGGGGGGCGGGCGGAAGGAACTGGTTTACCGCGGCCAGCTAACGGACGGGGGGAGACCGGAAGGAACTGGTTTTTCCGCGACCAGCCGGAATCGGGTTATATTTACATAAGGTTATTACCATTTTCAATGCTTTTGCATCTTCAGTGCTATGTCCTCTGAATGATGTTTACGGGTTATATTTGCATAAGGTTATTACCATTTCAATGCTTTTGCAACTTCAGTGCTATGTCCTCTGAATGTTTTTAGGGGATATTTACAT
>SDVV010041425.1:0-10438 GCA_016164225.1 Gammarus roeselii | reverse complement strand
GATATGATCATTTCCATTTCTAAATTCTCAATTGGTAAATGGTCTGCAATCGGGAAGGAATTTCTGAAGTGTAATGCGAAGTCATCTTTTCCTCAACATGTTCACCTGCAGTGACCTGCCATGGAAATGTATGATCGATGAGTCGTCCATAAAACAAACTTTAATGATCAGTTAACAACTTCGTAAAGCTGATTGAAAACGTTTGCCATTGGACCTCTCATACGACATATGAACACGAGTAATACTGTTTCGTGAGCTAATAGTTTGAACTGCATGGATTGTCTGTCATTTTTTGTTCAAGAAATTTCTTCTCAACTCTAAGAGGGGGATATATTGATGTCTCCGCAATGAAGACAATTCAGATGATGACTTATTTCGACCATTAGCAATGTCGTAACCAATTGTCTCCTCCTCTTTTTTTGTGATGTCAATCACGCCACACAACGTTTGTATTTAGACTCGGTAAATCGCATTGTCTGTTGTCTGATTTGGTGGCTTTTGATGGGTCGTACCCTTCTGTTATTTTCACCTGGTTTTCAAGAGGGCGGGTGATGTGACAGCACTTAAGTTTGACTTTGTGTTACCACTCCGGTCATGCAGGGTCCAATTTCGGTACTGGTTTATGATGATCGTCCCATATCCATTACCTTTGCTCTGTTTAAGATATATGAACGACCGGTGGCTGCTCGATTAGGAGTTCTTAACAAGTTATGTTGTGTCTACGAACTAACATTCATTTCTCTGAGGTCTTGATTCCTGCTGCACCTTCCGCACTGTGACTCGTATCCTGCAGGCGGCACTGGATGTGGAGAGGGAAGCAAGGCTGGATCAGATTGATTATACTCCCAGATTTTGTCACAGGCTGCTTCAAAGCTTCGTTTTGTTGGTGCTGTTGTATTGCTGTTCTCTGTGGCTGAAAACTTTCTTTCAAAATGCAAGCCCGTTGTGGTGGTAGGCAGCGGGAAGTATTTTATTGGATTTTATTTCAGAAGTTCCTCGCAGCAGTGGCTTTGACCTGTTTGTGTTTTGTCCTGACACTAGATATCAATGAATCAATGATGGTGGGGGAAACGGATGATTTCATTCTGCTAACAATCGTTTAATATCCCACACAATCGTGATACTATGAGAGGGTCTCTTTGACGAGATCTCGGAGGAATGATGAATTATCACGGTTCTGGAAATACCACTTAATGCAAACGGGTCCAAGACGCAGTCTCGTCTCGCGTTCTTAAGCCGTTCCTCCTCCCACCTAGATATTATCATAGGTAGACGTAGTCTACCTACACGTACTCTCACCTAGACATAATCAGGGTGACATTTGGTACCAAACTTTCGTTTGAAAGCCATCTACGCATGCTTACCATGTTTGTATCTCGGTATCATATGACGTGCTTGGAGATTGTTTGGCCATCAGGCCCGTCATCTGCGTTATTTTCACGGATAGACATCATTAAAAAATACTGAACTACCTGGGCATTAAAATAATCGTTCGACAGGGACACCAGGGTATTAAATATTTGTTCGACAGGAACAATTTATAAACGTCGTAAAAAAAAACGAGAGCAAAAGTCTCACGCAATAGACAGGAGAGCGAAAAAAAAATCCAATATATATTCAAATATTCAAAGGGCAGAATGGATGTTGGAAATCGTATTCATGATATTTTTTGAAGCACTTTAAACTTAAAAGTCGCAAATTGCCTTGATCGAACATCAGACGTACGGCATTAAGACGTCACGAACAAAGTTAGAGTATAAATTGCAGGTATGAATTATTAATTTATGAAGGAAAAATTGCACTATATTGAGGCGTCAGGAGATAAACTGATTATGATCCTCTCTACGTTAGTGCTCGTAGGCTCGATGTCAGAGGACAGACTTCACAGTCTAAAGGACGAGAGATGGAGAGCTGTTAGGCCGAAAAGAATTCGCCCCGTGGATTCGTTTCAGTGGGATAGTATGCACCGTTGATTATTTTCAGTGGGATGGTATGCACCGTTGATTCGTTTCAGTAGGACAGTGTGTACCGTTGATTTGTTTCAGTTGAACAGTATGCACCGTTGATTCGATTCAGTGGGATAGTATGCACCGTTGATTCGATTCAGTGGGATAGTATGCATCGTTGATTCGTTTCAGTGGGACAGTATGCACCGTTGATTTGTTTCAGAGGGACACGATGCACCGTTGCTTCGTTTCAGTGGGACAGCATCCCCGATGATTTGGTAGAAATTGCACTATTTTTTTAGACGATCACTGCAAATTTTCGTTAGGATGATGACGTTTCAAGATCAAAAACGTGATTTTATGTTTAAAAATGGTTCCACACAGGCGTCTAACGCTGAAGGAAAACAACCATTTTATTACGGAATAATTTTCTTTATGCACATGAATTAGACAAGCTTCCCATTACCCCCCCCCCCAAGCGTTTACTGAGCAGCGCCTTGCTTAAGAGTTGTCGTGTGTCACCCTCTTGCCTAATGTAAAGCTGTCGTGTGTCACACTCTTGCCTGCGATAAAGCTGTCGTGTGTCACCCTCTTGCCTGCTGTAAAGCTGTCGTGTGTCACCCTCTTGCCTGCTGTAAAGCTGTCGTGTGTCACCCTCTTGCATGCTGTAAAGTTGTCATGTGTCACCCTCTTGCCTGCTGTAAAGCTGTCGTGTGTCACCCTCTTGCCTGCTGTAAAGCTGTCGTGTGTCACCCTCTTGCCTGCTGTAAAGCTGTCGTGTGTCACCCTCAAGCCTGCTGTAAAGCTGTCGTGCGTCCCCCTCTTGCCTGCTGTAAAGCTGTCGTGTATCACCCTCTTGCCTGCTGTAAAGCTGTCGTGTGTCACCCTCTTGGCTGCTGTAAAGCTTTTGTGTGTCACCCTCTTTCAGCTGTCGTGGGTCACCCTCATGCGGCGTGCCTGCAGTGGCCAACGCTGAGCGTTGCGCAAAATCTGTCACCGCGACTCGGCATCTCTCATAGTGATCCGCTCAGGCAGCGTGACAATGTTAGTCACATCACCTGTGTGATAACGTATGCCACACAGTCTGCTTGGCAATGCAAGGTTCAGAGCGTGCGTGTAAGAATGATCATGCACAGCCTGCCAGACAATGTGATCCTATTTCACATAACTGGCGTGACAATGTTATCCTCACAACCTGCTTGAGAATGCAAAACAGACAGCCAATGTGACAGTGCTATCCACATAGCCAGCGTGGCCATACGATTTTCACAGGCTCCGCGACAATGTTATCTACATACCGGCGTGATAAGGTTGTCCGCCCAGCCTGCGGGACAATGTGATTCACAGGGCCTGCGTGTGAATGTGATCCCCACAGCATGCGTGCCAATGGGCGTCACAGGGAAGGCGTCTTGGCCAGCTGTAACAACACACTATGGGTCGTGGTCTGCAATTTGGAGCAGTTCCAGGATCCCGTATGGGATATTCAAGGGTCAGGGTGACGTGATTCCTGTCCATGCCCGCTGTGGGCGCAGATGTACGACACGCGTGGCCAAGCAGTCTACGGTGGTCGGCGCTAGGAATGTTTGTATGGTCATTGGTGACTCTGAAGAAATTTTTGACATGGATGATGTTTTCAGGGAGATTCGATTAGCATGTAACAGCGGAGACTGGTGCTAATGTTTTGTGTGCTGCAGAATCATATATTCGAGTAACACGAGATAGTTGAATGACCTTACTGTCCCGTATTGTGGAAACCAACCCCTTATTCGGGTCAAAATGGAAGTATGCAACATAACTATTCTTCGTTAATAGCTATGAGCTTTCTTTAGATATGGCTCTCGTAATAGCTTATGGAGTCAATAAATGATCTGAAATGTTGTCACAGAGATACACATACAGGTACACGTACAGAAACTGACCCGGCAAGTGCAATGGAGCTAAAGGGTCCGGCAACAGACTCTGGGTTAATGTCAGCAGCAGGGCTCGACAGTGTGACTGGTTTACACCTGCTGCGGCATAGTGACCGGGCTCCCCTTACCCCGACCAACCCGTTTCTCAACGAGATGACAAAGGCGGGAAAGCCCATCAGGACAGCGTCCAAAAATCGCTCATTCATGACCATTCTCCACTGACGCCTATCGATTTCACGCTCTCTCGCTACCTACACACTCATGTCTCTCCTATCTAACGCCTGATTTACGGTTTCCTTTCGCTCAAATTTCGGTCTTCCTGTAAGCCTCCCCCACTCATCTCCGCCTCCATCACCCTTTCCACCCATCTCCATCTGTCCATCCTCACCATGTGCCCGAACCATCTCTAAACACGCGAATCTACTCTGATTTAAGAGGAGATAAGTTTGTTGTAAAGAATGGCAATACAACTGGGGATAATGGCTGCGTGACGGTGGCATTCTGACTTGAAATGTTCATGCGTAAATTAAATTCAGTAAGTCGTACACCACACAAGTATCAAATGCATTGGCACTTGTGATCAAAGGTCTTATAAGTAAAACATTGATTGAGGATGTGGATAAGGAGCATTTTCGAAATCATGATGTCCTGCACATTTTTTCTAATAAATATGAAATGAACATTAAAAACCCAGCATTCCGTTATTTGGATGAATGTATTACGGTTCGTCCTTCTTCGATCAAAATTGTCCAAGCTTATGAACAATATTTATCCGCTTGCTTTTTAATATTAGATAAATGATGTTTCCAGGGATCTTTGCGAAACACATAATATGTTTGTTTCTGCAGAAAGCGTTCGACGGGTCAGCAAAACAAGAGTTACCACTTTGTTTCGACTAATACATTGTTAGTTGAATTTGGTGGAAAATAGATGCTTTCGTAACGTTTGGCTCAGTACGTCAAGGTACCTGGCCTTAAAGAAATGGATTCACCATTCACAAATTTTCCTGTAACTAGTTGTGCTGCCCCGCGTACCATTATATATACTAGTAAATGATGAGTGGATGTAAAATGTAAACAGTTCCTGCTCATGATTAGATTTCACCCGAATGCTATTTTGGCCCTGCAATAACGCTTCTTAAAATGTCGGTACTCTGATCACTGATTCTTCGTCAATAAAGCCTTAGATTCAGACCAAATGTGTTCGACACTGAAACAAATTTGGTGAAGGTAATGGGATAAATCGCATTGCCAACCGACATATGAGAGGTTATATTGAGAAATATTTGATTGATATGGATAATCATGTATTTAAAAATATTTTTTCACAATTCCATATTCCTTGACATCGATTACACAACATCAAAAAAACATTTTGTTTACATTTGCACTGCGAGCCAATAATTACTTACTCGATGGTGCTTAAAAGCACAGTCGATCTCAATCGCTTGTAATCAAAATTTTCATCAAATCAGGATCTCTAAAAAGCATATACATTTATGACTCTGATTTTATTAAATCCTGCTGATCCTGTTTGGTGTCCTTTGAAAAAAATGTTTGCATCCAGCCACCTCTGCATGAGGAATACGTGTCGTCACGGAAAAACTTGCTGTTACATCGACATGAAACTGCAATAGAACCGTGTCGTTGAAATCTGTCCAATTTGTTGTTTGTATTACTTGAATATGATTGATATGGATCCAACAGTGTGTCAAGGCATCGTTACAAAACGTATATCTGACATGAACACCCTTCTGCGTTGGGACGACAGCGATGACCTAATGATCTAACATGTTTCATAAGGAGATTGCGTCAAACTAAACTGTGAACCAACTAAGGAGGTGATGAAGATAGACAGAGGTCAGAAGCAAGGTGATGGGAGACAACGAGACGACGCCATATCATCCCCCTCTCCCATAATCACACTCTCATTAACACGCAAGCGTGAGGTGTCAGACAGGTGGTAAATGATAGAGATCATAAAAAGGCATGGAAATAAAAAACAATTGATTTTGAAACATGGATAATCTTTTCCGTGAGGGGGAAAAACAATGTCAACAAGCTAGCTGTTGCTGGTTTTAAGTGTGCAGGAACAAGAACAATGTCACGGAACAGAATCGTCGTGATCATTTTTCGAAGCACGATACATATCTCCGGTGCAAAGACTGAATTGGTTTTTGCATACAACTCGAAATTATTCATATTATATACATGAAAAACGAGGAAGACATCGATTCAATGGATGAACACTGCCTATTATAAGAACAACAGCTAACACTGTTCAAGATAAAAAAAATGTCGTGATTCAGTAGCACGAGCGCAAACAATTGATTATTACTCCCAAAATTCTGTATCAAAAATACCTTTACCTTGTTTTAATTTGCAATTTGATTTATACTACGATTCCCACGTTATGATTCATTCCTGTTCCCGACTTCAATCCTTGTTGGTCCGTGCACATTCGTGCTGACAAATTTTCGTCATGATGATTATTGCCCTTCTTTAAGCAGACCATGAACGTGTTTCTGTACGAGATAGAATCGAATGTACCGATTTAAATTCCCGTATAACCTAAAATGTATATAATAATAATAAAACAAAAGCTCTGATGATTTGAAATTAATTTATTACCCATGATTCAGTTCATAACTGTAGAAAACTTCTAATTGAGGAGTCATAACAACCAATATTTTACATCACAACTCCCAAGTTTATGTAGAGACGATTAGTATTCATGTAAGTATTGTCATTGCGTGACAGAAAAAACACTGCTACCTGCCTAAACCGCGTCCTCACTGATTGGAGTCCATGTAAATATTAGTCTCGGGTGCTGTAGGCGTTTCATGCTGCCCTTGCTTCATAAATTGCTACGGCGGAGGCCATGAGTCAGCATAAATTTGCCAAGCCTGACCCTCTTGCCGAGCTTTGGAGAGCTTCGGGCGAGACAAACGAGCAATGGATTGCTCAATGGAAGAAAATATACGACGAAACTCGCCTTCAACAAGTTCACTTTCCGAACAAGAGGAAATTCGTGGTTAATTAACAAGTCTAGAGGTGCCGGTTAGGTTTAACAGTCTGTAATTGCATAACAAATCGAGTTTTCTTGCTCGGTTCGGCTTCGGTGTAGTCCATAATGTTGTAATGAATTTGTTCACTTCCCAAAGGTAAATTATAAAGCAGTGCCGAGAAGTGTCAATTCTTTGTGTGATATTCATAAGATTACTGCGCTTTGTAGGTCGGGAAATGTAGGGCTTGACAGTACGAAAGTGTCACCTTGCAATGAAGCAGTCATAAATATCTCTACGGTGGGCTATTTTTCAATAAAATATAGTACGTATGCCTGGTGTAACTGATATAATAAAATTAATCTGTTAGGAAGAATTAGGGATTGCTAGTCGCCAAAATAATCATGTCTTCCCCAGAAACTGAACAGGTTTACGAAGGATTTCAGCGTTCGCATTGTTTTGAACATAAATTAAACTCGATCTAAAAATTGCCACCTACGTTGAACGAATAAAATGTGTCCCTCCGGTGCAGGGCTACTGTCGTTGTCCTCCAGGGCACAACTGACGTCTTCTTTTGTCACTGTTCCCATTTTCACGCCGATACATTCCTGCATACCTGACCATTCCTGCATACCTGACAAAAGATTCCATGCTCTCTCAGTCACGGACATGACTTCATCGTCCAACTTGCTGTTCTCTCTGTCACACTCCCTATTTCTTTCCACACTCCCTATATTTTCTGATACACTTTCTGTCTATCCAGACACACGGTTTATTTCTTCCTTGTTACGCTACATGTCTTTCCTGCCACTCTTTCTTCCTGTCCAACCGTCCGTATCCATGCGATCGCAGTTCCCCTAACTCCTCTCGATGACAGTTCGAACGTTTCTTTCGCCTTCGATTCCCGTTTCCTGGTCAGAGTTGAACAGCTGCAAGAATGGAAACAAGGTTCAGATGGGTTTAATGACATCAATCGAGTTCTAGATTGTAATGGTGGTGATTACCTCAAAGACTGGAACTGGCGGACTA
Source organism: Gammarus roeselii (assembly GCA_016164225.1). Classification (NCBI taxonomy): domain Eukaryota; kingdom Metazoa; phylum Arthropoda; class Malacostraca; order Amphipoda; family Gammaridae; genus Gammarus; species Gammarus roeselii. The sequence continues at coordinate 2,549 of SDVV010041425.1, read as the reverse complement.
TGAGTTACTGTGGCGATCCACCATTAAAATTAGTAAATTGGAAAGGTAAATTTATGCCGGAATTATTTGCTCTTCAATGAATTCTTCCTTCGTGATAGCCACACTTCTCTCGAAAGTCAATGCAGTTGTTCGTGTAAGGAACTGAACAAAGAAATTGCATTTACCGAAGGCTTACACAATTAAACATGAGATAACCCAGACAATAAGAAGACCGAACAGATAACGATGACCTAGTAGCCTTTGTTCTACCTTTAAGGATATATCTCAGTTGATCCCATAACGCATCGGAAGATGTGGTATGGGATGTGGTAAAACTTGTATCTCAGTTGATCCCATAACGCATCGGAAGATGTGGTATAGGATGTGGTAAAACTTGTATCTCAGTTGATCCCATAACGCATCGGAAGATGTGGTATGGGATGTGGTAAAACTTGTATTTCAGTTGATCCCATAACGCATCGGAAGATGTGGTATGCGATGTGGTAAACCTTATATCTCAGTTGATCCCATAACGCATCGGAAGATGTGGTATGGATGTGATAAAACTTGTATCGAAGACGAATCGGATCCCTTTATTAAAACATATTTTTCTTAGTATTTGTTTCAATATTTTACTTCGGCATGGACTAGCGTAGTTTCCATCAGCTATTGCCACTAGTTTAACTGGCCAACAATTGTTCCAAATGACCATGTATAAATGAAGGAAACTTCATCGAACGTAATATCTTAAGGGCGGATCGACATGCATGAAATTGGTCCTAACTTCAAAGCCTCACATTGATTTCAGTTGCAGTTGGGCGTGGCCTCGCACGCTCCCTTTGGACCATAAATTGCATTGAAGGGACCATCAGATAGCTGCAATTTGCCAACTATGAGCCACAGCCTCGTGCTGGGGAAGTTAATGTCCTACTCAATCTGTACTTCAAGACAAATGAGGGGGCTTATGCTGACAGTCTGTGCATACTAATTTACATGTTCCAAGTTGCACTGTATATCTGTTCCGAGAGCAAAAATTTGGAACATTGTTTTCAATAAAAAAATTCTGATGAGGTTTGTTAACCACCCTTCTGAAACTTAAACTAACGTTATGTGACGTTTGCTCTTGAACAAACATAGTCAGAGAAACCAACTCACGCCTACATCCAGAGCTCTAGCTGATACAATAAATTTCATAATATCCACTAACTTTTTTGTTTTGTTTGGCCGTCTTTGCCAACCAACAGAACGCAGCTCCGGCAAATACGACTCTTTGTTGGTGTAGGAGACCTCTTAATGGTGAGTAAACCATCCCTGGGTGGATCGTCTCCAAAAGACGCAAACAGAAATAACAGTAGCAGGCAAGGATTCATGTTTGGAAATCATCATTACAAGTACACAGGATGAAAGCGACGAAAATATCAAAAAACCGTGAAGATCCTCTGATGACGCCAACAACATTGTTTTGGAAAATGAAACAAGCCAAATGCTAAACGATTGAAAGAGCTTAATCTTTTGAGCACAAAGTGCATGTATTCAATCAGTTTTGAAATATTTTCTCATTCATTTATAAAGTTCTCGCTCGCAGTTTACAAAGGCAAACATGTTGCTTAAGATTAAATACATAAATCTAGATGTTGATTACATTTCAATGGAATACATTCCTTAATTTAGCAATCACTCATTTCTTGAAGGTGATTCATTTGGTGTTGTCCACAAGAGCTTATTTGCATATGGTTTGCTCTCTTCATGTTTAATCCAGAAAGATGCATGAATTAAATAATAAAAATATAATCAAGTACCAACACTGGCTACACGACATATGAGCAGAAGCTCATATTTTATGTCTTCTAATGTTAATAAGAAACTCATTGGGCAGTTTGATAATCGAACCGAGGTAAGCTATTTTAACGATCAATTACAATCGACGCGACAAAGAAATGGTCATCTGTATGCAAAGGTAGTCATTCAGCGGATGAAGAGTGTCATTCATGATAATCATGTGTCTATACACGAGAAAAACATTTGATTCGCTAATCATTCGGTGTAATTTTTTTGCTGAATTTTAGATCACACAATTGCCTGCAAATAAATATATATTTTTTTAAGTCAAATTAGAGACAGCCATCATGCATCATAATAGTCGCTGATAAACCTACTATGAGTTCCGATGAGCGGTTGTCGACAGTCAGGAGAGCCGTTACATAACTCGAGAACATACGAACTCCGGTCAAACTAAACTGACTGTTCAAGACAGCGGGCAACTTTGCTATATCGACCAGATGAACGCCGTCGCTCATAACAGGGTCAGAGGGAACCAGAACACATCAGTTTCATTGGCTTCTGTGAACAATTAAGCAAATAAAACTTATCTCACCAACAGTGGATGAACATGGCTAGGGGTGGTAGGGGGCGAGTTGTTAGGTGGGCTTGCGAGTGGGATGGTATGGGCAGATAACATTTCCAAATTTGTAGTCCAATTTGTGAATAAAATCACAAAATATCGAGGAAAGGTCGGTATACACAGACACAAATAAGTTACTAGACAAACACGTATAAATATACTAACATAT
>SDVV010041424.1:0-10438 GCA_016164225.1 Gammarus roeselii | reverse complement strand
CCGAATTTATTTGGATGACACCGAATGTATAACCTACCAGGAACAAGATCTCATTCGTAGTGGGTGGATTTTCACAGCTCACTGTTATACGTATGTTTGCTCGTTTTTCTAGGTTAATGACATCTTCAGAGTCGGTGGGTCTTGTATCTATAACAAATATATTTCTTCCTGCAGAGAAATTTTGTCTTGTGATGAGATGAGCGCTGTTACGCCTCCCTAGAGCCGAAAGGGTTTGATGGTATGCTTGGGCACACTCTCTGGGAAACGATGATCTAATGTTGGTAACGCAATTTCCATTCACATCAACAATAACGTTTGTGATATCATTATGCTGGAAGTAATTTGGATTGCGATCATATGCTCCGTTGTGTGCAGCTTGATCATTGAGAAACAGGGCTAATTTCTGTGGAACCACCCCGTTCAAAGGGGAATCAATGCAGATTGAGTTTTGACCGGTAGGAAACACGATTGTTTTGACAATAGGTCGATCGAACATGTATTCAATCATGTAATTGTTTTTTGAGAGCGCTTTATTAAGAGAAAGCGAAGCTGTAGGGTATGGTACAACTTTTTTACACCATAATTTACATGAATTAACTAAATAGATGTATTGTTCATTGTCATGTGTTAAAAACGCTACTAGGTTTGGCCAGCTCCAAACATATATTTACGCTGACATTATCCAATAGATAACTATTACTACCGGATACTTCAAAGTTTAGTGGTCCCATCATATGTATACCATGATGTACACTTTCTTGAATCCAAGTCTCATTTTCGTTTTGAATAGTAAAATTTGCCGCGACGATGATATCTGGAAAAGGTTTTTGCAATGATTTATACATCATATTTAACCCTTTCTTATTTAGATCGGAGCTCTTCATGGATGTTTATGCGATGAGATTATTTAGTAGTCCTGTATAACTGTTTCCTTCACACTAAACAACATTTAGGAATAGAGAGTGATTTTGGAACATACGATGAAAGAATCCGTCAACGAGTGTAACATTTGCAGCGGCGGCCAATGCGCTTCCAACTGCATTTCTAACACGGATTTTCACTTTTGCAGTTAACGAGTTCAAGTCAACCATTTCATTATTCGATCCTGGTATACAAAATTCTATAAAGGAATCGGCAATTCTACCATCATACAGACTACTGTTTGTACTTAGATAGTTTCTTTCAAATTTCGATTCGATACTTGATTCAATTAAATATTTCTTGTTGATAGAGGGGAACATATCAATCACCCCCATTTCGTAGTTTTCCGTAGGGGCTTCTAGCCCTGTCATGTAGAGAGATGATCCACCAAGCATGCTGTCGGTCTAGAACCTTCCCCGAAACTAACGGTATTGGTGCATGAACAGTGTTATTTATTAGTAATTAAACAATGGACGACACAGCTCCATCTTTTTTCCATGATTCTTCTTCGATTTACGATTTTTCGTAACTTTTCCTGTGATCTTACCTCCAGCAATGGTTTTCTTTATAACATTCTTGAGTGTAGCAACCCCATGTTCCTTTGTTGATTGTCGCATATCATTCTGCTCCGAGTAATCGTGTGAGATGTATCTAGCCATATCGAGAGCTGCAGGTAGTAATGTTCTTCGTAGAAAAGGCAATGTGCGTCTTACAAGACTGGCTATGGTTGAGAAGAAGCCGCTACCCCTCTGGTACGATATCGGACATATGAATCTGTCAATATCATGTAAACTTCCACCGCGTATTATGTCACGTTTCGTGAATAAAACTTCGTATTGTTTGTGCGATGGATATGCATATACTACCCTCATGATTGCTTGATACCAAATGACCTTTTTTATAACCAGCGTTAAATTTATAAGGCTCTTGCTTCTTTTGAAATGCAATACGCATAGGCTAGATCCACCATCCTTGAACGGGATGTTACCGCCAACACCATCTCGTAGATCGATGGGAATGAAATCAATATGACAACGCTGTAATTTTTTATATATGACATGTGCGCGTGTAAATGAATAAGATTTATCATTAGGAGTAACATCAAGAATATTGACTTCCTTGTCGCCCATAAAACTGCGTGAAATTATATCGGAGCAAACGTTTATGTAGCGTACATTATCGTTCATAAAGGACATTTTTTCCCTTACGCCACCTTCACTGACATGATATTTACATGTCGCTCCACCCATTATATCAGCCAATCTTTCTCTGACAAAGTACCAATTAATAAGCTTCAGTATATTTGTATTGCGACATGTTTTGTAGAATAAAGGCATCGAACTTTATGCGGCGTGTGGTCTTATCATATTCTAACCATTTTCCTTCATCTCTAACGATTGGTTTTCTTAACAGAGTTTTTCGTATATTGATTTCTAGCTCCTAGATGTAATCTTCCGATGTATTGCCTGAGATATTCTCGCTAGGAATAAACAAAGCTTTTTCATGCCCGATTCGTTCATTTTCAGCATTTACATACATGTAGTCTATGTAGATTACAACGTTACATATTGTATATCATGTTTTTTTTATTGAACCAATCATTATAGAATACTTCTACAAGTCTCCATGTAGCTGCATACCTGGATAAATACTGTTTGTAAAACATGATGACGTAATGTTTTGATACAATTGGCTACTGCCTTGCGATGTGACATAGACAAAAAAGTCCTCCGGCCCTGCATCCTGCACTGGGTCCTACGTCATACTGACAACAAACCGCTTGTAGACATCAATATACACTCTTATTACTAGGACAATCAAATAACTTTCAAATTTATTTATTTTTATTTACATTCAAGGATTATTTACATTTATATGAATATTTAGAGGATAAATCATGTATGCGTGGAGCTGGTTGCATCGCGAGTGTATTCGCCAAAGACGGTCTCACCCGGCTTGCGTCTCTTCCATGTTAAATCCACTTCTTCATCGATTTCATTAGCCAAGGCACATCGCTTCTTCTTTTTAGTGACGGTAGGTTTATTTCCAATGGATTTTTTGGGAATGTCCGGGTGGCCATAGGCAAGAGTTGTGCATGCGTCGGGATAGTGGCGCTTGTTCTCAAATTTACTGAGGCAGTTTTTGATAGTGCGTACAGTTTGAAGCTACATGCTTGCGTACGAATGTTGTGTATTGTCACAAAGTGTTTGTATGTTTTCTGATTATGTATATCTCTGTATTGTTCATATTTGATTTTGGCTTGTGTCTGATAATTAACACCTTTAGCAGCCGATTTGGTTGCGTCAGACTCAAGCATCATGCTGTAACACTTGGGTTGTAAGAAGATGATTTCGCACGGGTAGTCATTAGCTGTTTCGCTTTTCAGTAGTCCTAGCTGTCCTTTCTTGGATTCATCAAACAAGGGGTGATTTTTGGGATAGGTGGAGAAGTCCATGTTTTCAGTCAGGGGAGCTTGGTACATTTCCGCTTCAATATCGGCCACGCCTCTGAACTGGATCAGCAACGAGTCTGTGTCTGAGTGTCTGAGTAGATGAGCGAGACGTTGTTACCGTAGCGTGGCTTCAGTGTGTCATAGAAGAAGCTATAGACTTTTGCTTTCGCTTTTTCAAGCACGAAAAATCTAATTTGGATTGGATGCACCACTCGGATATTTTTTTGCTTGAGGATCATGATGACTGTTTCGGGGCCGATTGCATTGCAGTTTTTTAGGAGCGGGTTGGCAGCGTGTTTTCGGAACTCGTTGGGGGTGCACACGATCTTTGTTTCTAGAATTCTGTTTAGCTGGTTAAACAATAGCTTACCGTATATACTATTTGAGAGCAGATTGAATAGGGACTTTTAAAAAGAGTTCGTAGACTCCTGACGTTAATGGATATTTTTCATGATGAAGGTTTTGAAGACCGGTTCCTGCTTGATGCGAAAAATTCGATGAACCTTGGTGACTTCCAGTCCTTGCCTGAGGAGTACTTGAAAATGTTCCAGGGCCACGAGGTAGTCAGTTTGAGGTAGATGGCTAGCAACAAGCTTACGATCTGCTTGTTTTTTTTTGTTTATGAGATGTTCTGAGCCAGCCAAGAGATTTTTTGTGAAGGGCGAAACATCGTTCATGGTAATCTCTTTGTGATGAAGCAGGAGTGGCAGCTCATCTGTTTTTCTTGCAACTTCATCGCTGACTTGGACATCCACGCAGACAATGTACGTATACTCGTCAGAACAGTCTGTGTTTACCAAGTCGAATGTTTGAATTTCTTCCGGTGTGAGCTCGAGGATTTTGCCAATGATGAGGATTCGCTCAAGCATTCACCATAAAGACTGTTAAAGTCCCACATCGCTGTTGAAGACACGGGTAATGTAGGGTCATAGTTTTTGCATCGAGGATTGTTTATCTTGGTAAGACCTTTCATCAACGTCACGAATCCGCCTCGTGTATTTTTGACAATCAAGTGGAGGAGATCGATATCTTTGACCAACGCCAATTTCATCTTTCCTTCGTAGAGGGCGGCCTGCATTGCAAAGCCAGGGACGCTCACAAATTGGACGGGGTCCAGGGTATAGTCGCGTGTCATGGTCTCCCTAAACTTTGGAAGACCTCGGCCAGCAGCAGCGTATCGATGAGCAGGTATATGATCATGTAATCACGCAACGTCCTACAGTTTGCTGCCTCCCACATTTCAATCACTTCAGCATAATCAGAGACCGAAATTCCTTTGCCTCGAAGTTGACTGTAGAAGGCTTGTTGCGATGGGATCTCAGTTTGGTCCAGCACAGAATCCGATGTGATGGCTTCGTAGCAGAAATATCATTTTCGAGTGGCGAGGTCTAGAACCTTGTCACTGTATCCGAGACTTGTGAGATGGGATTTGAGGAGTGACATGACATTTTCACTATCTTTAAGATTTTTTGGCTAGACTGTCTAAGCTTGAGTTGAGGTAGGAGAACGAGTCGATGAACTTGACACCGTACTTGCTCGTGGCATCGTTCAAGGAGACAGAGATGCTCAACATTTTATCTGATTGTTTTGGCAAAACATTTATTTTGGAAAAGTTTTCACCGTCCAATCCTCTCAGTATGAAGCGCATGTCATAGGCCGATGCATTGTGAGCAATACAAGGCATGAACCTGAATTTCTCCGTTATTCTCAAGTTACAATTAGAGCAATGAGCCCCAATGTAGTTTCCTGTTACCACTTCTTTATTGGGGCCGAAGCCCCCCTCAACGTAATGGTTATGATGACGTACACGTTTTCCACCATTGTCTCCAAAAGCGTCTTCGCAGCATCCACATATTTTGCTTTCGCAATATTTTTTCACGTCTTGTTTGGTGAGGACGGGGATGGGGAACAGTATTAAGGTTTACATGTATTCATTATAATCCAGCAACATATTCTTAACAAGATGTGTTTTCATCTCCTCAAGGGGAACTGTAGCCAAATCGACTACTTTGTTCTTTACAATTTTCCCGTCTCCATCCACATGAGTATAACTGTACATGCACAACTTGTGTATGTTGACGACATGTTTCCAATCTTGGGTGGGCTCCAACACAGATATACAGTCATAATAACACACAACTGGGGGTTTCATTGTTGCATGCATGGCTGAGAAATTGTACATTTCGCCTTCTTCAGGCATACCGATGTTTTGCCAGCCTGTAGTGGAAAAATTAATTTTACGTCCATATTTTTTGCGTTCGTGCATGCCTTGCATGCAAAAGGGACATAAAAGTTTTATCTTAGTCTCGTATCTCTAAATGTTTTCATAAATGTAGAGAAACATGGAATGAGGGCGACATGATTAGCATCTAACGTTTGCGCAAGGTGGATCGTGCGCTCATCACTGGCCTCTAAACTGCCTCTGTATGCACTAACCAGTCCGTAACCTTCTTTCTCTTTAGTGAGCTGATTCAGTCGAATGTTGACATCACAATCTCATTCTACAGTATGTTTGGTAAATCTTCTAAAGCCACAGGTTTGTTTATTGAACGTTTAGGAAAATTAAAATAAGTGTTTTTGTATGGGATGTAAGTTAACTCCGACTGTCGTCTATCATTTGAGAGATTTGTATTTTCAGGTAAAAGAAAATGGGCAATCATGCTTGTCAGGAAACAATTATTGTTTGTTGTTTTGATATTGACTATATGGTGCCTGCCTGGACAAATTTTGGGCCAAGAAACATAACTACCCAGGCTTTTTGATCCTTTAGCCCTTGTCTAGTAGAATTTCAACTGAACAGCGGATCCCTTATTAATGCTCCAGCCACTCCTTTCTAGCTCCTATATTTCTAATTTATTTTGTAAATCTACCCCGAGATCCTCAATCAATTCACTTAAATCCACTGTTTTTCGTCAGATGGACCGCTTATGTGTTTAATATTCAGTCCTTGTCATCTATAGATGCATCCTCCATGGTTTTCCCCATTTTAACCCTCGCGGTGCTTTGGAGTCTCTGGAATGTTCCTAATTTAGTTTCAATGTACTTCACTAATTTCCTGCATCCTAATGTTATCATGGATGATATGTTGTCGTGTTCAGTGATTGGGATAAATGTCGATGTTACGAAATGGTGGTCCAATATACCTTCAGAGGTTGGTGGGTGAAATATAGCCTCACGCGAATCATCAGTAGATGGTTCATCAGGAGACGCTACCAAGGACGCAGCAGTAGCCTGAGCGGCGAATGGATCATCAGTACCCTGAACTCCGGCTAGTTCCGGAGCAGTAGTCTGAGTAACAAACTGTCCAACAGGAGACAGCGCCAACGCAGCTGTAGGCTGAACTCCGCGCTGTTCCGAAGACGGGAGGGATCCACCACCACCACCGGGCAGCGGGCTTGGGCTAGGGTTCACGGGTATTGCGACGCTAACGGTAGGATTTGCGGATATTGCGCCTCTGACAGTAGGGCTTACGGATATTGCGTGGCTTGCGCTGGAGCACAAGCCATTCCCTGCATCCTCCAACAATGACGTATCCACCATTACCATGTCGTTTTGATTGATTCTACAAGAATATAAACACTACAATGAAGCTTAACATATAACGCTCGCTTAAAACAATACAAATAGCAAAGAAATCTCTAGAATAAAAATGACTGGGGACTTACCTATTGCGAGGATGGTGTGACGTCAACGAGCTTATAAGCAGAACTAATGTCTGGGCTGCATCACACGCTCTTTTATACATTATTAAACGATACATGTTGTAACCTGTTTGCCTGCATCGGTAGGGTACCGCTGAGGTGTTGGATACATTATCAGTTTACCGATAGTGGCGATCGATCTTGCATTCTTTGAAGTGGTAAATTTTGTGTCAACGACTCTACCAACATTCAAGGTTTTGAATATGACTTTTAATAAAAAAAGGATTTATCGAGTGTATCGCTTGGAGACATTAAATCATTCTGAACAAGTCCAGAATTGAACCAAGTCCTGACTTTATAGCTAGCATCCTCAGTCAAGAGGAAATCATGCTGGAGCGTATTCAATCACATGAGGTAGGAAGACAACCCCTAACGTTTCAGACAACCTATGGTGAAGATGTAATAATTATTAAAAATATACACTAACCTTTGTATATGCCTGACTTGGTAAAAGGATCCTGATGGATGATGAGCTCGAGTCTGTTTCACGTATGCTTGTCTCTGCCATGGTGGTCTCTGCAACGGATGTTGAGGTTGCGGCCAGTGAGGTATAGGCAGCGGATGGCGCTGGTAGTTTGGGTCACCGTACCTAGGATCACCCTGATAGTTTGGCCTGGAAGAAGCTGCGTCGGTCTGCACGCGAAAAATTTATGTATAGGAATATATATAACAATATATAACATGGATAAAATGATTACAGTATCCAAAAAATATATAATGACCTTTTTCGTTACACATACTTTATCATTCCTGAAGTTCCGGATTGATCTGGTTCACCTGCGATCGAGTTGTTACCATGATCTGTTGAGAAATTATAATAGGTTAAATCAATTGCTGGAAAAATATACGAGAATCATATTGAATAATGTCAAACAAATTGGCATATCGACATTAGAGATGCAAAAATTACCTGGTGATGGCAAACTGGTCCTTGACTTTAGCATGTCCTTGATGGAATACATCTGCAAAGAGTAAGAAAAAAATATATATATAACTTAAAGATTCATTAAAAAAAATGTTATATGAAAAAAATGTATATAAATTGAAGGTACATTGAAAAATAGTCAGTTGTCGGTTGCCTGTTGGGGAGAATGGAGACTGTTAGGTTTGCGTACATCAACCTCTTCGCTAACCCCGCACGTTTGTTTGTGAGCGGGTTCTCATCCAGCGGGAAGAGCGTCCTTGTAGGAAAAATAATTAGTAAATACATTGATAGTTTCGATGAGGTCGTCGTTTCAGGATCAGAGCACTTTCCTGTAAGGAAACCTGAAATAAATAAAAAATCATGCAGGACCACTCGCGTTTCGAGCCATTAGCGAAGAAAACTACATGTAAACTACTTGTTGTGTACGATGACTTTATGATGGAATCAGCGTCTCTACGTATTATTGAATCTGTGTTTTGTCGGGGCAGGCATGCAAATATCAGTGCGATATATTTAAACCAACCACTCTTTAACTCAAATCCATTCCATCGCACAATATCTTTGAATACCACACATTTTCTTATCCTGCGCATGCGCGATATCAATCAATTACGTTATTTCGGTAAAACATTTCTTGAAGAAGATAAGATTGAATGGATCATCTTATTGTACAAGCTACATGTGGAACAAAAACCATACGGTCATATCATGGTTGATTTCACAAAACCATGTACTTCAAAACTTTTGATTAGAGGTCAAACTGCAGGACATGAATTTGAACAAGTGTTGCCAGTTTGAAATATAATGTACACCCGATTTGAGATTAGTAGTGAATTAGAATAGAGAGTGTTTTCTACAATCCGGAGGCTGTTGGGTCGTACTCTAGCGTGAAGGCTCTACATCAAAGCTATACGAATATATGTCCGTCTACAACAAGACGCGATATTGAAAAAATTATACCAGCATCAGAAACATTCACACGATTTAAACCAGCACCCTTGAAATTTAGCAGACGTATACTTAAAGCTGCGCGTCCTGTATCAATTCAAGAATATGCATCTAAAAATGATGGTATTAGATATTCATTGATCTTCATTGATGTATACAGTAAATATCTGTGTGCACAACCCTTGAAAGCTATTACATTTAAAAATGTGATTGCAGCATATGACAAAATATTCAATGAACTAGTATGGCCATCAACTCGGATTTGTTCAGATAAGGGCAGTGAATTTACAAATAAAAACATATGAGCATAATTTGCTAGCAAAAACATTTTCATTTATTACACATACAACAAGATCATTAAAGCTATCCCAGCAGAACGCGTTATACGGACTATAAAACTTATATTGTGAAAATATATGCATGCAAAAAAGACTGAACGCTATTTAAATTATTTGCAAGCACTTGTAACGACGTACAATATGACACCACATTCATCATTAATGGGACGGAACACATTTGAAGTTTATTTGTTGAACGATCCGAAGCAAATTCGAGTTTTGCTAACGGAAATGTATAAAACACGACTTAAAAGTATAAAAAGTGCCCAGTATACAATTAAAGGTGGGAGCGTACGTACGCTTACAGTGCAGTGATCCCAGTCTCAAGACATTTAGGCAAAGACACGAACCAAAGTTCACGAAAGAAGGGTTTCGTATTTCGCGTGTTAATCAAAAACATTACCCTCCGACCTATGAAATAACGCCACTCGATACTGATGAACCCATTAAAGGTTTTGCCTATAGGCAGTAACTAGTTCAGTGTGACAAACCTGATATTTATGCTATCAAGGTATTGAAGACCCAAATTAAACGAGGAAGAAAGCAAATCTACGTAATATATATGGATTATCCAGACAGCAAGCCTACGTGGATTAATGAAGGAAACGTTGTGTCGTGATGTGTGATAAACGTACTTTGAAACGAAAATTGAATTTTTATAATAAAAAAAATCAACTAAAATCATCCGAACGTAGTCAACTCGTCAAACATTTAAGTGATAAGGACGTTAAGATCATCTGCGAAATATTTAGGTCTGTGATAAACTAACCATGTCACGAATAAATAAATTCAATTCTATAATAAAACAATTAGGCAGTAAATCGACCGGGAGTAAATCTTCCAAGGCCAAAAGGAAAACATTATCAACCCTGCGTGGAGGGTTTCTGTTGAATTTACTATTGCCCGCAGCAGTCAGTTTTTTGACGAAAATAATCCATGGATTAATCGATTTATTACCTTGTTCCAGAGTCCAAGATGGAGAATTTCACAAAAACTCATTTTGACGTTAGCGCGACACCCATATCTATCACAACAGGGCCAGAAATAGCAGAACATAGCAGTTCGTATCACAGTCAAAGATTGAATAGGCGTGGGGACGAAAAGCTAGATTCGAATACGTCGCCTGAAATATCACTAAAATTATTTAATTTTA
>SDVV010041423.1:0-10438 GCA_016164225.1 Gammarus roeselii | reverse complement strand
GTGGCTGATTCTGACGTGAAAGAAAAAGATTTTCGCCAGAATGACACTGGCAGATCTGACAGTGGCTGGTGTGACTGAGGAACGGTGCGGATGTTCGCAGTTAAAAAATAGTACCGTAGGTAGGTTGTCGGAACAACTTGGGTCTGATAAGGCAGTTGGCGGAGATAATAGGGGTTGATCTGACGTTAGCTATAAAAGAATGTAGCGCCAGGGATAGCGACCCATGAATTTTAATAGATCAAATGTTTCTTCTTTGATACTTTGCATGGATGCATGAAAAACTGTCATTAGTTGTTCGTCATGTAATCTGTAGAATCATTCATTAGTTGTTCGTCATGCCATGTGTAGAATCATTCATTAGTTGTCCGTCATGCCATGTGTAGAATCATTCATTAGTTGTTCGTCATGCCATGTGTAGAATCATTCATCATTAGTTGTTCGTCATGCCCTGTGTAGAATCATTCATTAGTTGTTTGTGTTGCCATTTGTAGAATCATTCATCATTAGTTGTTCGTCATGCCATGTGTAGAATCATTCATTAGTTGTTCGTCATGCCATGTGTAGAATCATTCATTAGTTGTTCGTCATGCCATGTGTAGAATCATTCATCATTGGTTGTTCGTCATGCCCTAAGTAGAATCATTCATTAGTTGTTCGTCATGCCATGTGTAGAATCATTCATTGGTTGTGCGTCATGCCATGTGTATAATCATTTATTAGTTGTTCGTCATGCCATGTGTAGAATCATTTATTAGTTGTTTGTCATGTCATACGTAGAATCATTCGTCAGCTGTTCGTCGTGTCACGTGTAGAATCATTCATTTGTTGTTCGCCATGCCATGTGTAGAATCATTCATTAGTTGTTCGTCCTGCCATGTGCAGAATCATTCATTAGTTGTTCGTCATGACGGGTGTAGAATCATTCATTAGTTGTTCGTCATGCCATGCGTAGAATCATTCATTAGTTGTTCGCCATGCCATGTGTAGAATCATTCACTAATTGTTCGTCATGACATGTGTAGAATCATTCATTAGTTGTTCGTCATGCCATGCGTAGAATCATTCATTAGATGTTCGTCATGCCATATGTAGAATCATTCATTAGTCGTTCGAAATGCCATGTGTAGAATCGTTCATTAGTTGTTCGTCATGCCATGCGTAGAATCATTCATTAGTTGTTCGTCATGCCATATGTAGAATCATTCATTAGTTGTTCGAAATGCCATGTGTAGAATAATTCATTAGTTGTTCGTCAATCAATTACTTCAATCAATTACTTTGTTATGATAATACAATAATTAGGGCTCATGGATGAAAGGAAATTTTCGCGACTACACAAATGGAATAAGTGTCCTAAAATAGAGGAATAAGAAAAACCGGGAGCGTGGTCTTGTAATGGGATTTCTCTCTCTGTACCTGACGTTTGCAGGGATATTTTTCAAATCCTATCCTCCTAACGATGAACAATGTACAAATAATGCTGCTTCAAAATAAGTAAACATTTGTAATAATTTTAATTTGCGTATCCTGCAATTGGATGTTCAAGGCCTTACATCAACAAATTCGTCGTTTACCACTGAAGAAGAATATTCCAACTGGCGTTGAAGCTTCGGTTGCTACCTTCTGACTTCATGGCCTCCAAGGCGTGCTTACTCAGTCGTTATTTAGAGACGGATTTTCACTGGGTAATCGACTGAGCTGTAAAGAGGAATAACAACTTAGTGAATTGCCTTTGAAAGTAACGCACTCTTTATCTCTACCGTTGACCCAATGAAATGCAGGCAATAAACATGAAGAGGGACTGAGATATCTCTTCCACGAGAGTGACGGCATGTGCTCTCACACACCGGCATGACGTGATAGCCTTTGTTGTTGGAGCGGTGACCATCTGTAATTGCAAGGGATGTGACAACGACTCCATAAACAGTGGAATTTCTCACGTTTTTTCTTGATGTTGAAGTTAAATTCAACAGTTTACTATCCATGAGTCTAGTTGAAGAGTTATGCACAATGGCCGTGAAAACTATAATCGCATATCTGTTCTCATCATGCATGAGTCGCATCTTGTATAACATGATATGGTCGGGTATGTACAGTCACCCGCAAATAATCGCTAACCCTGAATATCAATAAATCTTGAGGAATTGAAAAAATCATTTTCCGATTAGAATTATTTTATTTGAATCTTTATATGGGGAAGAGGAAGATTGGGAATAGTGAAAAAAAATAACTGGGATACTACTGCCGAACTAAATATTTGTTCATTTTTACTGCAATGTATTATGACAGATGTTGGTCAAACTATTTTTTTTATTATAGGCACATGCGAACGTTGTAATGTTGATTTTGCTTTCAATAAATACTTATCTCAAATTGTTTACCAAAAATCATGCATCTAGAATATGCGTATTTAGCAAACATAATTACAGAAACGACCAATAAATAGATGTGCCTCTGACGTATCAAGGTCTGCAATCTTCAACAGGCGACCTCATGTTACAACGTTTGCTCCTTTGAATGTGTCAATTCTCCGTTATCAATGTCTGCTTTGAATATAACGATACAGATAATGGTACAATATACAGGGTGGCCCAAGAGTCACTTCACAGTTACAAACATTTATTATAAAAGAACTGTTAGGGTTAGGTGAATCAAATAAAGTACAAATAAAAGAGGAAATTCCAAAGTTTTAAATTGTATCTGTGCTACAGCTATTAGGTATATATCAGAGTTTCATATTAAATTATCACCCAACCCAAGATGACGATTTACAGCAAGGAACAAAGAGCAAAAATAGTGGGATGCTACTTCAAACATAATGAATCGTTAATTCGCGTACAGAGGGAGTTTACAAGATTATTTTATCAACAAAGCCCATCCAGACATTGCATTATTGCAATGGTTTCAAAATTTAGAGAAACAGGATCAACAACTGACAGATCACGCATCGGAGGACTGAGGTCGATAAGAAATGAATCCACAATTCAGCGTGTTGCTGCAAGTGTAACAGAAGATAACCAAACTTCAACCCGGAAACGTGTCAAGCAGTTGGGGCTCTCAAGAAGTTCATTGCAACGTATCTTAAAAAAAGATCTGAAAATGTTTCCATATAAAGTTCAAGTGGCGCAACACTTACAGTTTTAAGATTACCAGAAAAGAAAGGAATTTGCATTTACATTTTTGAGGCTAACAAACGCTGAAGCATTTCTCTCACATCTTATCATGTCAGATGAGGCACATTTTCATTTGGGTGGATATGTCAATAAACAAAATTATCGATTCTGGGGAGTTGAAAACCCAATGATCATTCATACGCAATCAAGCCATCCACAGAAGGTTACGGTTTGGTGTGGCATAACTGATAAAAGAATTCTTGGCCCGTACTTTTTTGAGGGTGTGAACGGTGCAGCTGCTATCGTTAATGGAGAGAACTACCGAAAAATGATCGAGGAATATTTATTGCCGACAATGGAAGATTTGAATATGCAGAACTTCTGGTTCCAGCAAGATGGTGCCACGGCACATACGGCAAGGGACACCATGGCATTGCGGAGAGCTGCTTTCCCTGAGAGTTTAATTTCTCGCTTTGGTGATGTTCCATGGCCACCACGATCGCCGGATTTAACCTCCCCTGATTTCTTTCTTTGGGGCTACCTTAAAAAAAAAGTGTATCGTAATAGGCCTAATACTCTCCAGGAACTGAAAAATAACATTATCGAAGAAATTAACACGATAAATGCTTATGTTTTGGGATCTGTAAGTCAAAATATAGTGCAAAGAATGCGTATTTGTTACAATAATGATGGAAAACATTTGACAAATGTCATATTTGAACAATAAAACTTTGGAACTTCTCTTTTATTTGTAGTTTAGTTGATTTAACTAACTCCAACTGTTCTTCTTTTTTATAAATGTTTATAACTGTGAAGTGACTCTTGAGCCACCCTGTATAACGATGTTAGTAGTAAACATGGAATGAATGATACTTTGATTCAGGACGTAAATGCCCCGGGTTACTTTTTCCAGGCCCAATTTTCAAGAATCAAACGATTGTTGTACGCGCTAATACATTTTTAAAATGCATCCAAACGGTTCGAAGATACATATTTTTGTTTTCTGTTCATGAAAGCATTGAATGATTCATATGACCGTAAGTAAACATTTCCTACATAAATTTAATGTTGAAATTTGATGTTACCTATCACTTTCTTAACCGTGTAAGGTCAAAGAGTTACAGCCCCAAACTCAACACCTCCCATTCTTAACCGTGGAACGTCGAAGGACTATAGCCCCTAACTCAACACCTCCCTTTCTTAACCGTGTAACGTCAAAGGACTATAGCCCCTAACTCAACACCTCCCTTTCTTAACCGTGGAACGTCGAAGGACTATAGCCCCTAACTCAACACCTCCCTTTCTTAACCGTGTAACGTCAAAGGACTATAGCCCCCTAACTCAACACCTCCCTTTCTTAACCGTGTAACGTCAAATGACTATAGCCCCTAACTCAACACCTCCCTTTCTTAACCGTGTAACGTCAAAGGACTATAGCCCCTAACTCAACACCTCCCTTTCTTAACCGTGGAACGTCGAAGGACTATAGCCCCTAACTCAACACCTCCCTTTCTTAACCGTGTAACGTCAAAGGACTATAGCCCCCTAACTCAACACCTCCCTTTCTTAACCGTGTAACGTCAAATGACTATAGCCCCTAACTCAACACCTCCCTTTCTTAACCGTGTAACGTCAAAGGACTATAGCCCCTAACTCAACACCTCCCTTTCTTAACCGTGGAACGTCGAAGGACTATAGCCCCTAACTCAACACCTCCCTTTCTTAACCGTGGAACGTCAAAGGACTATAGCCACTAACTCAACACCTCCCTTTCTTAACCGTGGAACGTGAAAGGACTATATCCCCTAACTCAACACCTCCCATTCTTAACCGTGGAACGTCGAAGGACTATAGCCCCTAACTCAACACCTCCCTTCCTTAACCGTGTAACGTCAAAGGACTATAGCTCCTAACTCAACACCTCCCTTTCTTAACCGTGTAACGTCAAAGGACTATGGCCCCTAACTCAACACCTCCCTTTCTTAACCGTGTAACGTCAATGGACCACAGCCCTAAACTCAACACTCGGCGTGTATCGCAGTGAGTTCTCCTAGGGACAATAAACCTCACAGAACAATGGCAGCGGCAATGTACAACTAGCATTAACTTGTAGAGCAAACGCAGACCAGAGGCTTCTTGAGGGATAAATAGCGCCTGATAAGCCACAACTGCTGAGAGAATAATGAACATTTGGTCAGAAGGACGTGCCTTGCCTTGTGGATGTAATACCGTTTCAATGGTAACCTTGGAAACCCCGCGTAAAAAAACATTGCTAATGAAATACTGCAAATTGTTGAAATTGTTAAATTTAAATATTTTTCATATATCAACGTTTATAAAGTAAGGCTATGCAGTAGAGATAAAAATAAGAACTTTCCATCAGCGTGTCGACTGATCACGCCTCCTTACTTCTTCAATAAAAGTTTGCCCCCCACCCTCTTGCAAGTAATGTTTGTCTTCCATGAGACATGAGGAGACCATGCCGTCAGGTTCACGACACTCCGTTCGTCAAGTTCAAGATCCACCGGTCGTCAAGCTCAATCCCCACCGGTCGTCAAGCTCAAGCCCCACCGGTCGTCAAGCTCAAGCCCCACCGGTCAGTCGAGTTCAAGACCCACCGGTTTATCAATGACACCGTGAAAGCCACACCGTGAACGCCTCCGTGCCGAGGCCAGTAGAGCCTCAGCAAGGCCAGCAGAAGAAGTCATAATACAGCACGTCGGTTCTAAATTCTAGAAAAGCGTTGATAATTGATCGCCATGTGACCAGTAACCTTCGCGTCCCTCATTCCTTATTTTCCTTTGTTTGGTAGATCGAATGAACCTTACAGTACTATTCATTTCGCTACCATTCCTACCTCATAAAAGTTACTCAGATTCAATATCAATACTAATTGAATAATATTTTATCAGCAGTTATTCTCCTACGTGATATGCTGAAAGATCTTATTTGCTTCATTCATTTTTATTCATGTACAAATGAAAAGTTATCCAACCACGCAATGAACGACACAAAAACATCGTTCATTGTCTGTGTACATCAATGGATTCATTCGATTTCTTTCATTCAAATCTTAACTGACATTCATTATCAGAATCAATTATTCGTGCCAGATATACTAACTATCTGCTTATTCCAATGGTGTTGAGAAGCCCATACTCAGGTTTGTGCCAAATTTACTGACTGCCTGTGTATTCCCATGGTGTTGAGGAGCCCATGTTCAAGTTTGTGCCAGATATACTAACTATCTGCTTATTGCCATGGTGTTGAGGAGCCCATCCTCAGGTTTGTGCTAGATATACTAACTATCTGCTTATTCCCATGGTGTTGAGGAGCCCATCATCAGGTTTGTGCTAGATATACTAACTATCTACTTATTCACATGGTGTTGAGGAGCCAATACTCAGGTGTGTGCCAGATATACTAACTATCTGCTTATTCCCATGGTGTTGAGGAGCCCATGCTCAGGTTTGTGCCAGATATACTGACTTCCTGGGTATTCCCATGGTGTTGAGGAGCCCATACTCAGGTTTGTGCCAGATATACTTACTATCTGCTTATTCCCATGGTGTTGAGAAGCCCATACTCAGATTTGTGCTAGATATACTAACTATCTGCTTATTCCCATGGTGTTGAGGAGTCCATACTCAGGTTTGTGCTAGATATACTAACTATCTGCTTATTCTCATGGTGCTTAGGAGCCCACACTCTGGTTTGTGGCAGAAATACTGACTGCCTGGGTATTCCCATAATGTTGAGGAGCCCATGCTCAGGTTTGGTGCCAGATATACTGACTGCCTGGGTATTCCCATGGTGTTGAGGAGCCCAGACTCAGGTTTGTGCTAGATTTAATAACTATCAGCTTATTCCCATAGTGATCAGGAGCCCATACTCATGTTTGTGCCAGAAATACTGACTGCCTGGGTATTCCCACAATGTTGAGGAGTCCATACTCAGGTTTTTTGCCAGATATACTGACTGCCTGGGTATTCCAATGGTGTTCAGGAGCCCATACTCAGGTTTGTGTTAGATATACTCACTATCTGCTTATTCCCATGGTGTTGAAGAGCCCATACTCAGGTGTGTGCCAAATATACTAACTAACTGCTTATTTCCATGGTGTTGAGGAGCCCATACTCAGGTTTGAGCCATATACACTAACTATCCTCTTCTTCCCATGGTGTTGAGGAGCCCATACTCATGTTTGTGCCAGATATACTAACTATCTGCTGATTACCATGACGTTGATGAGCCCATACTCAGGTTGGTGCCAGATATACTGACTGCCTGGTTATTCTCATGGTGTTGCAAAGCCCATACTCAGGTTCGTACCAGATATACTAACCATATGTTCATTCCCATGGTGTTGAGGAGCCCATGTTATGTACTTTAATTTACGTTTGTTGTAATCATAGGTATTAACGCACGGTACAAATGATTAAACAGTGGTTTAATAATATTATTTTGAATTATAGCAAGTAACATGTCAACAGTTGAACTCGCCCTATAGCACTAAACCTTGATTATAATATAACGGACACAACGGAACAAAAGTGTATATGAACAGCAAAAAGAAATGTTGTAAGTGTAAAGCGTAGAGCGTAAGCGCCCACCCTGTAGGGAGATACAAAACACGGGACTTAAGAACTGAGTTATTATTACACGCCTCAAGTATGCACGTATACCAGTATATATAGCATCAACTGTCACAAAAAATAAACGCTGAAGGGCTAAATCAGACGCATCTAAATATGACCCTGAGTGCTAATCGCATCTCAAGTCGGTCCCACCTCCACCCGATGGATCCGCTACTAAAGTGTGATGCGTTCTATACTTCAGACCTGCACCCTGAAATAATATAGGAGGGCCTTGTTTCGGTATATGAAGTGATCCTCCAATAAGGGAACCACTCTACTTTTGAGCTCCTCCCCAATGAGGAATTGTGTCTTAAAATCTTGACCTTATTGACGCACTTTTAAACTTTGACTGTTAACTAATTTACAGGCTCCTCCCATCCTTCTGTTTACAATTTACGATACCCCTGAGCTAACACTACCTTTTTACGTTATTGGATCTAGTTCAAATAATGCTGAATTGTCACGCTTAACAGGATGCTCAAATGGCCCTCCAATCGTCAACCTCTCAAACGTCCTGTAATCCATCTGGGGAAACCAACTGCTTTTGGAGGGGAACTGAAAATATGCAAGGCAAGTGATTTCTTCGTGTAACTTGAGCTAGGGTTGACAGGTCTAAGATCTACAGTTTCTCGGGCATGCACAACGTAGTTCTTCGTTGTAATGTTCGGTTAGCAATGTTTCCAAATACATGTGCTTGTGGAGGCTGATCATAACACCCATACTCAGGTTTGTGCCAAATATACTAACTATCTGCTTATTCCCATGGTGTTGAGGAGCCCATACTCAGGTTTGTGCCAGAGATACTGACTGTCTGGCTATTCCCAGGTTGTTGAGGGGCCAATACTCAGGTTTGTGCCAGATATACTAACTATCTGCTCATTCCCATGGTGTTGAGGAGCCCATACTCAGGTTTGTGCCAGATATACTAACTATCTGCTTATTCCCTTGGTGTTGAGGATCCCATACTCAGGTTTATGCCAGATTTACTGACTGTCTGGGTATTCCCATAATGTTGAGGGGCCTACTCTGGTTTGTGACAGATAATCTGATTGCCTGGTTATTCCCATTGTGTTGAAGAACGGAAACTCAGAATTCATAATTCGGGCGAATCGAATTTATTTTAAATGACACTCCTAGCGATAACTCCATTGTTTACTTTAACGCTCTCAAGGTTAGAAACTATCTGCTTTAATATGAATGGTCAATAATGTATTAGTCTCTTTATACCTTGATACCAAGCATCTGAATGAGCTTTATCTTGATATAAATGATGTGAGGAGTGAATACTATAAGGCAGAAGCACTCAGCAGATTAAATGCAAAACTGTTTAAGCCGGAATCAACCTGTGTTTGTTACACTAGATCATTAAAAAAAATGTACATACCTAATTAATTTTTCTGAATATTGAATAGTTTATTCGATGCAAATTACCTTTACAGAAAGCTGGCTCAACATGAACCCAAAAGAATTCCTTGATTTTAATAACTAAAATTCGTTCAACTGATTTGTAGATAATTGAGTGATATATCATATATAAATAATATGTTTTACTGTAATGACATGTGCGGCTTCTGGGCTCCTATGCACAATGAACAGTTAACGTAGATCATCTCATATTTTCCATTATTATTCGGATAAATTTGGTATAACTTTTCTCACAGTTCCCGGAAGTCCGTTAAAACTGTATCCGTCGAGGCGACAATTGGCGTTATCTGGTCGACGCAGACATTGTTCCATCCTTCAGTTGGACAACAGTTGCTGAGAAGGTTGTTTCATCTTCAAAAAAGACAACGAATGATCAAAGAATGCTGGTCACATGAGTCGATGCATACTGGGAGTGCGTTTACAGGCAGGTCGCAAGACAACATAGCTCCGAACAAAGTCAAATGACTTAATCATAACCAGCTAAATAACAAAAGAATCAGCAGGGAAGTAGGCGATGTAGCGACACCTGGCGTGTGTAGCTGCCGCTAAAACACTCAGCCTCTTCTGGTGGCAAAACCTAGTTAAGCAGGACGGATTTGACTGCTCAAACGGCTTGGGTGTGGCCGTCAGAAAGGGGGATGCATACATCCACTCAATCGCAGAAGCGCAAAGTGAGGTCCTGTTAACCCATTTCCTTCAGAAGAAGAGATTTCAGCCTATATCGTCAGGTTTACGAATTCGGTCGGAGTTGAATCATGACGTATTGCGGCACCACCGACCCAGTCACTCAAGATGACCGAGTCGGAAGTTATCCAAAACACCTATAGAAGCACCAGGGAAGGACCTTATTGCTTTCAAAAAGACTTCATTGCTGTCATAAGATCGTCGTCGAAGGTTCAGGAATAGAATATCCTCGGGACTGGAAGGATGTGGATGTATATCGCACAATCCCTGTCATGTCTCAGGGCAGCAAGGGGGAAGTGACTCGCTTGAAGAAGCACCCCCAAATAGCCACCAGAGGTCAAAATTTGCAAATCAAGCGTTGCCGTCGATCGATCATCAGAGCTGCGTTTGTCAATTGTAGCAGTGGATATACCGGCAATTTCAAAAGAGTAGATCACAGGCAAATCCACTCTGTCACTAGTGCAGCCCATGCAAAGGGAGATTGTGATTCTGCCACTAGACTGGTCCCTCCTTTGGGGATTTACTATAAACTTTGATGTAACGCTCTGAATATCAAATCATTGAACTATAGTCATGCTC
>SDVV010041422.1:0-10438 GCA_016164225.1 Gammarus roeselii | reverse complement strand
AGCAGCTGCATGTCAGGTGGTAGCTATGCTGCAACCAGATTTTCAAAGCAAAGTCCCACCAGGTATCCAAGTAAATAAGTATATACTGCTGCAACAATCTTGGGGGCACACGATACAACCCAACTAAGCAGCAGATATATTGTCATTACAATTCAGAATCCAAAAGGTGCAACAGGCCCTCCTAATATTGTCCTGAGGTGCCACCACTATTAGTTGATAAAGATAGGGAAAAAAATCCAGGGCACCATCAAGTTTGTAGGAAAAAGATATTTTGACAGGAGTAAAATTGGTGGCATGTACCATTCTTTCAATTTTGACTAGAACACAATCAATTACTTTTCATGGATTTCATGGGTCAAGTGTTACAAACTAAATAGCTACTTATGAAAGCCAATACTCTATCAAAGTCAATAAAATAGGCTTCATCGTGAGTAATATTCACCAAGGAAAGTTATATTGAAATGTGGTTGATAGTTCTAGCACAAACTGGGGTCACTCACCACATTTTCTGCATACTTTAAAACTTCATTATAAGTTGCTTTGTACCTATGAACTACTTAGTAGCTTTAACTACAGCTGAGACCATTAAACACCATATGATGCAACATTACATCAAAACAAAGAAAAAATATATAATAAACAAAAACCATGCTGGGCGGGCATACCTCAAATAAAAGAGCAACTCTCCATATCCCAATATTTTCAAATCATTGATAAGGAAATTCTAGATCGAGAGTGCAAATAGAAAGAGCATGTTTATAATGGTAGCTAGCTATATCAGAAACATGAAGAAATTTATGTTTGTTTTTACATCTGACAGATTATTTTTGATACCTGATTTATGATGCCTACCTACTTGAAAGACTGTCTTCCAGGTTTCTTCTATAATAATGACTCATGTATTAGCGTCATCCGCGATGACTCGCCCCATTTTTGGTATACCTTGAAATAACTCAAAAAGTATGCGGCCAAGGAACTTTGTATTTATGGTGTGTATAGCTACTTTTATGACTATGAACCACCGTGAATTTCTACATTCTATCATCATCCAATAAAAAGTTATTCATGAAAAACTGTGCAGCAAGCTATGGCCCCTAATTGGGAATGATTCACCGCACCAAACAGGGTGATTCCCGCACCCCCATAAATCAATAATCGGAACGCTAATTAAAAGTTTGAGAGTACCAATGGAAAGAACATGTCTATATTAGCATACATCATTTGCTTAAAATAAAATGTTCCCTAAAATATTACCTTCAACAGGTCTTTTTTATGCTCGTCTTTTGCTGCAGTCATACTCAACTGTGGAAGGGATTTTTTTCCAATTTCACAGCGGGAAACAAAAGTTTTTCTTCAATAATTGCCAACTAACATTACTGAGTCATTTCTCAACATTCTGAACAAATTATGACCCTAAAGTATCAGTAAATGAGCCAACATTCCATATAAACATCTTTGTAATAATACAGTATAGCTAACAAGTAAAAAATTCATCTCTTTAATTCCATAGCAAACTTATTGTTTTTCCAAACCAAAATCATCAGGGACCTGAAAAACACACCTTCACTTTGGCGATTTTTCATGAATTCTTTGTTGGTTTTGAATTTCTACAAGTAGCTGATACTTACCAACAAAGACCTGCTCTTTCATGTCCTGTAGTCAAATAGTAGCATTTCAGACGTTTTGGTGCTCAAAAGAGAGGTGTGGGGAGTCACCCGTGTTGCTAAACAAGGGGAATCAACCCGGTCAACGCTACTAGATGTAGGTAGCTACCTACAAATAAATTGGTAAAAGTCTTTATGAAAATAAAATATAAACAATTAACAAGGGATGTTTTTTATTTACATAGATCTAGGAAGCTATCAAGATCAAAAGTTGACAAGTATTTTTCAATGAAGAAAAATTAGAATATCAACTCTACTTTTATGCTTTGAAATACAGCACAATCCATAACTACACTTAACATATGCCCTATCAGCAGCTGGTTGCAGCTTTCATTTGTACAGGACCAGTGATTTTTGTACCTTTCACTCATTTTCATCATCTCTGGTGGCTATCTAATTCCATAGGTACTTGCTCACTACCCGGCCATCATCTTTGATCCTGACCATCCGGATCCTCATAGCATGCTCCATTTCAAATTTGTTCCCCACACTTTCATTGTCCCTCCACCATGTTGGTTTTGCCTTCCTCATTCAATATACCTTCTTAGCCCACCTATTTCCCTTCATGGTCTTAATACACCCTATAGATTCCAAATTGCTCTCAAACTAGATCAATTCAAAAAGTAGTAATTTAGTCATCTAGATCTGGTCAATTCAACGAACCATCAGGAACCTTTCCTAGGCCTTGCAGGTTATGAAGCTGAAATCGTTGAAGCGTCGGCTCAGAAGTGAACTTAGTAGTAATAATAATAATAATAATAATAAAATCTTTATTGACAACCAACATGGGCATAGTTTTACAATTGAGACATCTTATTTTAGGGTTACAGTCTGAACAAAGTTATAAAATTACCGCACACAACTAAGAACAAGTTACGGCATACAACTCTATCCTGCCTATGCGTATAGTAATTCTCTCCATCGCCCTAACAATGACAAGGCAGCGAGCGCATCACCAGAGCAGATTGCAACGAGGATTTATTTGTGGAGTTCATAACTCGAGTCATAAGGCTGTGTGCCGCTTGTAGTAGTGTTGGGCGTGTGAAGGCAGACTAAATACATGCGCCAGCAACGCGGCAACGCACATAAGATTAAAACTGTTGTCACAAAATAAACAGGAAACATTAACAAACAAAAAATATAGAGTTTTGATGGTAAAATAAGAGTACATGTGGCAAGTGTCAGCCTTGGGAAGTGGGACCCTCCTAAAACACGACCGCAAAGCTGCAGCTCCGCTCACTATAGCGTATCTACCATATTTTACGACTTTGCGTTAACCATGCTGAAGATATTTAACCGTTCACTACAAAGGAACACGAAAACAATTACTGTCAATATGGACAACCATCACCCAACGTAATATTTTCAAGATAAACAATGTATTTCCACTTCTTAAGGAATTGATCGACAACGCGCAAGACCCTGCCGACCCTCACAACCAGGCAGGTAAACATTGACTGAAGGATTGCATGCATGAGCCAATTATTTTTCTACAACGAGATGGGAAAGGTGTCCGTTTCATGCGCTGCGCAATGGCACCACCTTTCTCGAAAAACTCAGCAAATGTGAGTAGATACAAAGACTTCTTATGAGCTCTTAGGCTTTTTCTGGGATCAAGTGACAGAAGTGGTTCTCATCCTGGGATTACGAAATACTCTGGGGATATAAATTTTTTAATATAAATACCATATAACAGGATTTTAGGCATTTGACATGGGGTATGAGTGTTCGTATCCAAAAACATTGATTGCCGGTACATTGTGAAATATGTTTATTACGGTAGCATCAGTTGCATCGCACCAGCTAGTCATATACCTGAATATAATACATATATATGTTATAAAGAACATATCTTCGAAAAATTCATCTGTAAGAAAAAGTCGGCTCTTAATAAACACAGTATCAAGAAAGAGTTGATGTTATTTTATTTCGGCGAGATAGCCATCTTGACATCACACGCAAGCAACTAATCACCAAATAGCTCTTAACGTGGGTGGAGCATTGTCCATTTAGTGTTGCTCACAGTTTACAGAACAGACCTACAACGGTCATGTTGTGGTTTATTATCCCTGACTCCAGAGCCGCAACTTAATCAATTTTCAAACATTCACCAGTCAGCTTTCATAGCTGTTAAAACAGTTGAAACAGTTTATTACAACAAGATTGCACAGTTTACATATTATTTCATTTTACAGTTATGATACTTCAGGGTACAAAATTGAAGGCCCTATTTAAGCTATTTAGAGCTTCTGGGGCCACCTAATCCTTACGTACTGACCTATCGATATTATCTATCCTAAAAAGCCTATAAAATAAATTATTCTTGATTTATTAAGCCTAGACACCAACTGGATTCAACGCAGGGACAGTTCAATACCTGACACTGATGGACAAAAGAGTCCTATTAACAATGAACGAGTGAAACTTTATATACTCTGCAAGGTTGTTGAGCTGGTAATTCATCTGCTTCTAACAAGGTTACAAATTCAAATACGATCGAGAAACGGCGAGAATGCAATAAATCGATAATAAATCCTTGATGGGCTTGTAAGATTATAAGTATAACTCTTTCAGACTTGACTTGAAGATAGGTAGGGAAACATTCTTACGGTAAACATGGGTTAGCGAGTTCCAAATTTTAACACAATTGAAGTGGATACTAGATTTGGTTTTGGGATCTATTATAACGGGGTATTATAAGGTTATTCGCATTTCTTGTGTAATGACTGTGCACATTCGAAAAATTTCTAATTGAATTAAATAGTTCTTGATCATAGTTTTGTGAAAAGTTTTGAATGCATAAAGAGCAATCTGGAAGTTATATTGGTCTTCCAATTTCAGGATATTCAAAGCTTTAAAATGATGATTAATATGGGAAATGAATGGAAGGTTAATTATAGCTCTTATGGCTTTCTTGTGCAGTATAAATATTTTATCAGTTTCATAGTTTTCTGTTCCATACCAGGCTTTGATTCCGTATATTAACAATGACTAGAACAACGTAAAATAAAGGAGTTTAATAACAGATTGGGGGAGGAATTTGTTTAATTTACAGAGGATGTCTATAGATTTTGACAATTTAGATGATATGCTGTCGATGGGATTTTTGGAAGTCAGATTTTTGTCTAAATATACCTCAAGGAATTTGGTGCTATCTATCGTTTCCAATTTTTATAGAAGGTGAATTCAATTAACGCCCAAATGAGAATAATATGTAGCAATGTAGCTATTGATTCCAATTCGGTTTGCAGTTAGCCACTTGTTAACATGTTCGAATTCCTTGTTAATTGAGGCAATTAATTCATTTATGGTGTTTGAAGGGATGCAAATCGATAAGGGCCCCTGCTGATGAGCCAAATTGGTGTGGTACAAAGGAGTCATTCCTCTCAAGAAACCAGTTAAGGCACGCCACTACAAACCTCTCCACAAGGTTACCAAAACAGGAGAGAAGAAAGATGGACCTGTAGGCAGACACTGTGATGGGATCTTTGCCAGGTTTCGATACAGGAACAACCAAGGAGGAGCGCCAGGTCAGAGGGACATCCGCAGTTTGAAAAAATAGGTTAAAAATTCAAAAGAGCAATTTGTTGGATCCAGGGTTATGTACGATGTAGGTTATGTAGGAGATCAAAAACAGGGGAAGAGTGTGATGGAAGTTTAGGTATAAAAGATTGTAGCTCAGCAAGGAAAAAACGGTGATTAAGTGTGTTGTCTGCATCAGAGGTAAGTTGGATGAATTGGATCCAGCAAGCTGGTGCAAATTAGAAAAAGAGTGACAGAAGTGTGAAGCCAAAGCATTTGAAGCCTCAATGGATGGGAGAGGAAAAGTACCCGAGGAAAGAGGGAGAGCCGAAAGACAAGGTCGCTCTGGCACTGCTCGGAACATCTAGATCTGGGCAGAAGGGGTACGATGAGTTATCCTGGATAAAAAGGGAGGCTGTCTTTTCAGCAGCACGGATATAAACAGCAACTGCAATTAACTTATTATGAGCAATCTTGTTTGCTGGGGTAAGGGTAGCGTTGAAAGAGACAGATGGCTTATCACCTATCACCAATAATATTCTCAGTCACCTCACTCCACCACGGATTACCAGGGCGACGAGGAACAAAATGTCTCTTGGAAGCCTCTAATACCACTGCTTCAAAGGAGTTATATGCTGCTGTTGCCGTATCTGCTCGTGCAATGGGCAAAGTAACAAGCTGAGCAGCCCAAACATCCCACGCAGAAGGAGACATTTTTTTTTAATTTCTACCTGGGACGGTAGGGTAGACGAGGATTAGTGCAAAACACAGAAGAGAGAAGAACTGGAAAGTGATCACTGCCAAGATTTGGCCCCATAGATACAAGGTGTGGAAGTGATGGGTTGCAATAAAAATGTCAGGGTTTGACATAGAGCCAGAATAAGGATCCTATGGGTTGGGAGGTCAGAAGGATTTAACAACAGAAGGTGGGCACTGCTGCATAAGAAATTGGAAAGGGCATTGCCAGTAGTATTACTGTTTGTGTTCGTGGGTTCC
This sequence comes from Gammarus roeselii, assembly GCA_016164225.1. Taxonomy (NCBI): domain Eukaryota; kingdom Metazoa; phylum Arthropoda; class Malacostraca; order Amphipoda; family Gammaridae; genus Gammarus; species Gammarus roeselii. Next base: position 4,256 of record SDVV010041422.1, on the reverse strand, counting down.
CAGGATTGATGGTGAGCATTAAAATCGCCACAAATAATACCCTGCGGGACCGACAGATCAAATTAATGTAATAACTCTGCCTGAGCAACACTATTACTGGGGTTGAAAACAAGAAGAATTCGTGACCAACAAGAATTTACCTTAATGTCAATAGCCAAAGCATCAAGCACCTCACCGGTATAAGCAGCACTTGGAACAAACCTATGATTTGTATTGTTTGGAATGAGGATAGCTAGTCCACCATGGCCATCAAGACGGTCTGCACGATATACTCGGTACCCATTTAAGTCGTGATTCTGTGAGGGGTGGAGGTGGGTCTCACTTATGCAGAGGACACTTGGAAAAATTGTTGATATATACTGCCTAAACTCTGAGAGCTTACGCAATAATCCTCCAGCATTCCACTAAAGAAACTGAGTTTGAGGATGAGAAATAAGAGGATTAGATGCTACAAACAGGAAAGAAAGGATGAAAGTGACTGCAGAAGAGTAAATAAAAATTGCAGCAGTGGGGAATTGGTGGGAAGGTTAAAGAGAATTCAGCCCAGAAGTTGCTGAAGGAGAGATTTCAAAAGAGAGAGGACAGGAGATTCAGGTGCAACAGGGTTACCTGGAGGAGCGGGTGTGTGAGTAGGCATGGTTGAAGTACCCACACTGGAGGGGAAGAAAGAATAAAAATAAAAATAATACACTTTATTAAGAACCATCAAGGGCATAGAAGCACATTTGAAACAAAACTTATTATAATAGAAATATGAGTGATCCGCCAGTTTACTAAGACAGAAACGTCAAATCAGGAAGCACATTAGAAATAACAATTTAATTCCTAACGGACACACATTATCTTCCTTCTAGTGTGTACAGTATTTTTTTCCATCATCAGGGATTTTATTGTTAGAAGCTATTACTCTGGTCATGAGGCTGTGTGCCGCTTTACGAAAGAGTACTTTAATGTGATCCGATGCGCTCCTGCAAATACTCTTCTCGCGGATGTCGAACGTTGGACCTGCATCAGTCGACGAAAGATGTCATTATAGCTCACTAATAGCCTTCTCACATTGTATTGACATAAATCCCTCCACAGTGCATTGTAGTAAATTGGTTAACAGTATTTTGGGTGTACGATTACAAATGCGCGAATGAATTGCGAGAAAGAGGAGTATAGAATGATGGACGAGTCTAATTATAAAAATTGCGCATTGATGAATAATTATGTGAATGTGATAAAGTTTAAAATAATAATAATTGATGGACGACCTGAATTGATCTCCTGATGTTTTCACTCTTTAGCCTCGAATTCAGCGCATGACTGAGCGTCAAGCTTTTAGAGGACACGAGAAGCAAGGTGGAATGGATCGGCCGTAACAATTGAAGCAAGTAAAATCGAGACGTTGCGCGGTTGGTGTGACTCCGTATAATGTTTGTTCGGATCAGTATTTTTTTTTGCGGGTGTTTCAGTCCCTATCGGTCGGCAACGTGAGAGAAGGTGAGGGTGGAATGATGCAGTGAAATTGTGATATGTACATATATTCACAAGTAGTACACAGAAATGGAGAAGGGTGGCTTACGTAATACAAAATGGGAGTAATGTCACAGATACAAGGACTGAGAGTTGAGAACAGTAAGTTGAATGATGACAAGAAATATGCCTGCGATGGTACAGGAAGTGATCGACGCCAATGACACTACCTAGCGTTGAATTACAGGCTGACAGTAGTGTAAAGTACTCCAAGGCGCGGATTTTGTCCGGTCTATGGACATTTGCTCATAACATTTCAGAGGTGCGAAGGCGGTCGGCGCAAAGGAGTGGAAGGGGGGGGGGGGATTTCGGCCCCACGCTTTCAAATATTAATTGGGAACGTTTATGTTCTGAACATTGTAGATTATATTTAATATGTATTTTCTTTTCTTTATATATGTTTTTTTTCTTTAGATAGCTGTATTGGAGTAATATTGATTCTTTTCTGTTATTCATCTATATTTATTCGGTTCTTGTAGGAATATTGTTACAACACATTTCTGTAGCGGTGAGGGTGTAGGGATCCCCTAGGCAAGAAGTTGGACGCGCTCCTGGAAAATTATGTGAGATTGCTCCTATTTGTTATTTGAATTGTATTTTCCATGGCTGATTTGTCATTATTTCTATGTTTTAAGTGTATGTTTCGTTATATATCCATGTCTGGATTAAATGTCTATATATTTTTCTGTTCATATACGTTTGTATTCATATTTAGTTAGGGTATAATTGGTCACTAACAGCTGCTCGTTGTATATATTTATTCGGTTCCGATAGGAATATTGTTATTACACATTTCTGTAAGGGTGGGGATGTAGGGATCCCCTAGGCAAAAATCTGGATGTGCTTTGGCAAATTATGTGAGATTGCTCTTATCTGTTATTTGAATTTTTTTCACATGACTGATTTGTCATTATTTCTATGTTATGAGTGTATGTTTCGTTATATATTAATGACTGGATTAAAATTGTACATATATTTTTCTGTACATATATGTTTGTATTCATATCTAGTTGGGGTATAATTGACTCATTCGGAGGTTGGTTGGTGGGATTCCTAGCGGTCGGCTTGAAATATTTTGTGTGTTTTGTTCGTTTATCATTATATATTGTTCATAGGAATAGTGTGGTAGGTATTTTTTATACTCGATTTGCAGCCTTAGTGTGCGTTCGGCCCTGCTTGTTACCAGCCTGATATTAAATTTAGGTAATGTTCTGTGTATTTTCTAGTCGTTTATTTTGTATGTATTTAATATCTATTGGAATAGTATGGTACAATACCTTGGTAGTTATCGGGTTGTTATTTGTATTTGGGGTGGATGCAGCAGGTTCGTTACGAGAATCTGTATACTACATAACGCATTTTCCAGGTTTGAACCAGATATATCGTTGTTCCATTGACGCGGTGTTCCAATAGCGAGAGTAGTAGCTGAACGATATAAACTTATTGTATGTTATTGTATTGTGTTATGTATACTTAGAAATGATCGGTGGATTTATGTTGAATTTGTACTGTTTTCGGAATTTTGAGTAGTTATCTCAAACAGTAATAGGATTTTTAGGATATTTTAGGTTTGCACCGTCCATGTAGCACACTATTTCAGGCATAATTTGGTCGGTTAATGCATCATTCATCTTATTTTATTATAATTCGATCGTTTTAGTATATTTTCATTCAATTTTGTATATCCTTTGTACAGTTTCAATCTTCGATGCAATGTTTTATGTATTATATACAATTATAGGAATATTAGGATATATGCAATGAAGAACATTATTTCAGGTATAATTTAGTTAGATGTTGTATATTTTTAGTGTTTTATGTATCTTCTTACATCCTGGTACAATGTTTGACTGGGATATTATAGATATAGAAGATTCCAGTTGTTACAAACTTGGTCTTGTTGTTATTTTATTGTGTATTTAGTGTAGGAACATACTTCAATGTTTTGGAGGAATTAGAGAGTCCCCTAGGCAAAAGCTCATTGTGTTTATGTTTTTTTTTGTATTAGTAGACCGTTGAACTATGATGGATACCCTAGTGTTACAATTTTTAATATCGGTTAGGGTTGAGTTGTGAATCTTATTTGTCTATTTTTATAGTTGTTGTTGTTGTACGATTTTTTTTCAATATAATCATATAAATGTATGTTTGAGAAGTGTGAATCCGTACTGCATCTTTGTGGAGTTTCGTCATTGATCCCTAGCAAGTGTGTAGTTTACCGTTCCAGAAGACGATTTACTGGATGGATGGGCCGTGATGTAGAGGCTGCTTTCATTGTTTGTTGGTCATTTTGGAGTTCGTCCAAGTTCAACGTGATTTTGTAAGTTCTTGTGAATGTCAGTCTTAAATTCCACGAGTTTGTTAGAAAGGTTATCCGACAAGCTGCTATTCGTTGTAATGATTTACTTGGTCGTCAGTGAACAGAAGCCCAGCTTTTTATGGCCACACACTCTTTGAGACTCATGTCAGGCCCATTCTTGACCACTGAACCTGTCTATAGATTCTTGGTTATGTCCAGGATGTGACTTTGCTCGACGTTGTTCAGAGATGATGGACTAAACAGATGCATGGTATGTCCGATGTATTGTACCATGACTGGGTGTTTCCTCTAAATTTGTTATATATCAGTGGTAGATTGCTGAGAAGTGACCTAGTAAAGCATTGTAGAGTTCATTGTTATGACACAGTGGGCCTGAATTTTGTCCTACTAGAAGCATAGCATAAGTTAGGTCTAGGAA
>SDVV010041421.1:0-10438 GCA_016164225.1 Gammarus roeselii | reverse complement strand
CATCACCAGGTCATCAAGCATGTAGACACCTCGATCGCTATTACCAGGCCATCAAGCGTGTAGACACTTCAATCGCCATCACCAGGCCATCAAGCATGTAGACACCTAGATCGCCATCACTAGGCCATCAAGCGTGTGGACACCTCGATCGTCATCACCAGGTCATCAAGCGTGTAGACACTTCGATCTCCATCACCAGGCCATCAAGCTTGTAGACACCTCTATCGCCATCACCAGGCCATCAAGCGTGTAGACACCTCGATCGCCATCACCAGGCCATCAAGCGTGTAGACACCTCGATCGCCATCACCAGGGACTGAGGAGAAAAGCAAAACAGAGTCAATCAAGCACATTGAACTGATAAAAAATCAACTCAGCACAACATATTCTTATGTTTGAAGTAATGAAGTACAATTGATAACAAAGATGAAGTTTTTGTACATGAAGTAGCTATATATATATATATATATTTTTTTTAATTACAAGCTGGATTGCTGAGAGGTCTCGTGCCACCATTTTTTTTATGGGATTTTCGTTTGAGAGGATGGCCATTATTGTTACTTTTATTCAATATTGAAATTAGGCTACAGAAACAAATGAAAATCCTACGGGAAGAGGAAACTCCCGACGGAGCAACGCCTTCGAAAAGAAATATTTCAATCACGCCAGTGTGAGGTTGAACCTGAGCAGCTACAGCCAACCAACTTGCTTTGCAGGACAGAGAATGACTGCTGTACAGATAATCTTGGCCCCTAAGACAGATAATCTTGGCCCCTAAGACAGATAATCTGGACCCTTAAGATGCCCCGGCATTCTTCATTGGCATCCACCAATCCGTAACAATCAGAATGATTATCACATAGAATAATTAGTATGTAATCAGAAACTGTAAACTAAATATATTTATTCATGAAAATGTAACCAACACCTGAAAGTTTTTAAGCCTGCATCTAAAGGATACAAGAAACTTAAGTACTTAATGGGTTGATATCGTCACCGACAGTACTGACACGCCACGTGACTTGAAATGTATATATTGCATTTAAATATCACATCGAGACGCTTACCAAAGTATAAAACAATATAAAATATTAGAAATCAACTAAAATCGTGGAAACCATTGTTAAACACGATTGCTAAACCTGCTTCAATCTCCATAGCTGCTGGGGCTGATCCGTCCCAAAGAGATTTGCTATTGCTAAGGCCCGCACCTTCACAGCGACTAATCTCATTTCAATAAAAAAAAGAGGTTCAATACTACATGAAATAATTATTTCAAAATTAACCAAACAAAAACAGACAATGAATTTTGTGCAGAAGGCACAATCATGGGAACAAATAAGACATTTTGTCTCCCAACCAACGACACTGTTTGAACTTGAGATTTACTCCAATAACAACCTAGCAACAATGCAGTGCCACACAAAGTTGCACTTACCAACCCTACCTGAGGGAAGGGATTGGATGGGAGCAGGGACTTCAGCAAGTGTGTATATATGTACTCTGCTGGCCTGTATAAATACAAGCCAGTGAGGCACAGCCATGCCAGAGTAGCCTAACGGTAAATAAAAACTAAAATGGTATAGGGTATTATTCACACAAAGCAAACTTCTAATATAATGAAATCAGACACAAACAGCTGGTGGCATAACCAGTTTACTCACAAGACCAACTGCCGATTGGGGGACCGGCATGCGCGTAGACAACTCGGTCTCCATCATCATAGAACAGTCTCCATCACCATAAAAAAGGAGAAAAACAGAACAAGGCAGGATTAATGAAGCACATTCAATTGCTTCTGAGAGAAATAGGACCCCACTGCAGGTATTAGGAGTAATGTAACATGAATTTCCCACAAATAGGATGCCATGGTAAGTATTAGGAGTAATGTAACATGAACTTCCCACAAATAGGATGCCGTGGTAAGTATTAGGAGTAATGTAACACGAACTTTCTACAAATAGGATGCCATGGTAAGTATTAGAAGTAATTTAAGATGAACTTTTTACAAATGGGCCTCCCCAAATGTATTCTCTCACTATGAGAGCTCTCACCCTTGCAAAAGACGAGCCAAAATCAAGTAAGGTAAATGATCGGTTGTCCCAAACAATGGCTATTAGTACATTCCAAGAGGTTAATGAAGTCCCCTCACCAAAGCATCATATGTTTTGCTTCAATTATGTATCATCTTAATACTCACTATTTATCCAGTGGAAGCTGTAAACTTGGCACTCATCTTGGGATCCAAAGGCAATGATTGTGTAGAAGTCATTGAAAATAGGATGTAATACGGCTTTGAAGGCAAGGGATTGTATTTATATGTAATGTAGCTTTGAAAGCGATGGATTGTACATGTAATTTATATAATGTATCTTTGAGGACGCTGGATTGTACAAGTAATGGAGCGTTTAAGATGAGAAATTGTACATGTCATTTAATGTAGCATGAAACAGAAGAAATTGTACATGCACTGTAGCTTTGAAGGTGACAGTAGTAATGTAGCTTATAGGGTATGGATTGTTAAATTAATGTAATGTGGCTTGAAAGATAAAAAGGATTGTACATGTATTATAATGTAGCTTTGAAAGTGAGAGATTGAACTGGAATGATGTATATAATGTAGCTTAGAAACCAAGCAATTGTACATGTAATGCAATGTAGCTTTGAAGGGGAGGGAATGTATGTATGTAATGCAGCTTTGAAGGTAAGGGATTGTATATTCAAGCATAAAGCAGCAGCCACAGTAAAGAGCAGCAACAGCATAAAGCAGCCACAGCAAAGAAACACCAACAGCAAAAAACATTAACAGCTTTCCCAACAGACCAGCTCAAGTGCAAGAAGCAGGTTTCATTGATCACTCTATGCAATACAATATATTTGTGTTGTGCTCACATTAAATATAACAAAAGTACATTAAACATACATCTGTGATTGAAGTAAATGATTTAAATCTAATTCAGGAACTTGGAGAGATTAAAAATTCATATACAATGAATATAAACAATACAACAAATCTTTGATACAGACACTAGGCCGCATCGCCCAGAAAATGGGTGGCCGACGGCAAGCGCCCCTCACACCCTCATACGCTCGCACTCGCACAACTTAGCCCTATTGTGCTAAAAGGTCCGGCCGGTACCCCAGCAACATACACTCTGGGTCACGAGTGCAGTTCGAGGATCCGTTGTCAGCAGCAGGGCACGACAGTTTTCACTGGTTTAACCCCGCCGCGTCATAATGACCGGGCCCCCCCACCCACGACCATCCCAACAGCGGTATGCCAAGGGCGGGAAAGCATATCAGAGCAGCGTTAAATCGCCCATTCACAACCATTCTCCACTCATGCCTGTTTATTGCACACGCTCTCCTCATCTCCACATTCATGTCTCTCCTTCCTAACGCCTGCTTCACACCATCCATCCACCCAAACTTTGGTCTTCCTCTAGACCTGCGACCACTCGCCTCCGCATTCATCACCCTTTTCTTTTCACCAATTTCCCTTCATCCATCCTTGCCCTGTGCCCGAACCATCTCAAAACACGCAAATCCACTATGTTCTCCAACTTCTTCACCATCCCTGTTTTGATTTGAACCACGTTGTTGGTGATCCGGTCTCTCAGTGTTACTCCAGCCATGCTCCTCAAACATTTTATCTTGAAAACATTCAACCGTCTTCTCTCCTTTGCTTTCATCCCCAAGTCTCAGCTCCGTAGAGCACAGTTGGGACAACAACACCTTCATACAATCTTCTCTTTGCTTCCATCCCCAACGTCCTACAGCTCATTACACTCTTTAGTGCACCTAACACTTTATATCCCTACTTCACTCGCGCCTTCCCTTCAGTTTCCACTCTGGTACAGTTTTCTCCACATGGGAGCCCAGATACTTAAAACACTGAACTTCCTCCAAGAGGTCTCCATTTGGGGGGACACTAACATTGCTTGCATCGACAGTCCTTGAGCATCTCATTACTTTACTCTTACCCACGTTCACTCAAAGCTTCCTCCTCTCACACACTCTACCAAACTCAGACACTAGCCTACATAGCTTCTCTCCCGAATCCGCAACCAGGGCCAAATAATCAGCAAATAGCAACTGGCTCAACTGCCAACTCCGCCCATTTGCTTCCAACAGTTCCAAGCCACGTATATACAGTATCACTAAAATAAACTTTCTGATGGTAAACCAGTTCAATCTCACCTAACCAATCAATATTGAACACAATTAAAATGTAATCATCTACAAACAAAACACACTTTGACACTTTTTTACAGAATCTATTGTTGGCAAAATATGTTGTTTCAACACAAAATTTCATACCAAATAGACTAGTCCAGGTGCAAGAAGCCACCTTGTTCCCAAAATCCAGGTACATCACTGGTTAAATATTTTATGGTCATACCATCCATCAATGACAAATGTATTGAATCATAATCATTTGACAAAGTTCTCAATTTGTCAAGAAATTTGCAAAGCTAAATTACTTCACACACACATTAAATTTTAAACATTTAAATCTAGATATTAATCAGATACAAAAAAAAATATTTTGAACTTAATACTATTTTCAAGTAAATGTGTTATTTGCAAGTCAATTCAAGTTGATCTTTGTTCAACTTGAGTTGCTTCAAAATTCTCCGACCTTCTGTCAAGGTCAAATCTTTGATAACACGCATCACCAGCCAACTGCCAGTAGCTACATGTTACTGTCTCCTCTGACAGAGGATCTGATTTGCCAAGAACATCCTTAGAAGACTGCTTCTTTACAACAGAAGAATTTGACAGGAATTCATGCACCTCTGGACAGTTGTTGAGGGTCAAGCCCCAGGAATCACAATCCTTCTGCTTTGGAATGGTGGTAAGAGTGGTGTCTCAACGGACAAACTGGACGTGGACATGCAACTAGCCTCTCCCATCTGCTTCAAGACAACATAATAAAGAACTCTACAACTTGTTGCAGGAACCACCTTTGTCTAACCAGGGATTTGCAGTGACGGGCAGTAGAATCATGCTGAACAGGAGAAACTGAACACCAGAATTGATGATGAGGAACACTGATAAACCTGTGCTGTCCATCCAAGTGAAGGCTTGGACAGCATGTAATGATGCACAGTTCTTTTGTTGCATCACAATACAAGGTGGGAGCTGCAGTCCACTTCCCCAGAGGAAGGAACTGCATAGGCCAAACAGGACGTGCACCATCAAAAAACCAGGCAGAAGCATTAAATGAAGTGAATTGCTTTCAGAAAAGCAAACAGTAGTGCTTTATGAGAAGAAAAGTTACTTTGTCATCAGGAATACTATATATAGATAGCACCCCAAGGGACAAAGCCCCTTGGGACAAGCAGTTGCGTTCAATCAAACAGAATGATCTAGCCTCAGGGACCACCCATCTTTGTTGGAAGCGGTTCAGCTTACTGGTGACATAAACAAACAGTGAGGATGGTGTTTGCCACAGTGCTTGAATTTTAGGGGCAACAACATTGCAACATTTATGTCACATGCGGTGAAAGTTGGGCGGAAAGCTCTGGGTCAATCTTTTAGGGTCAACAATTAATCAAGGCAAGGTCATGGAAGCTGTAGTATTCAGATTGCCAAGCTTCTACCCACTTTGGAGATTCATTTCTTCTAGCCAAATACTTTGGCAAAGAGAGCAAACCAAAGAATTATTGTTAATTTGTCGTCTGAGGCTAATTGGTTGGCCGACAAAATCCGCCTCATCAGTCTGCAAATCTAGAGGATAGTTTTGAACTTCAAAATGGGGACACCACAAAGATTGGTCAAATTCTACCTCAGACTCCATGAATATATTGCATCCATTTCCACCAATATCTGAAATAGACTTGTTCAATTCACAAGATGAACTAGTAGGGGATGGTGCAAAGGGAGAATACAATCCGACGTGTGGCGAACGAATACAATCGCGTTCAGGCAAGACATTTACACGTAAGTCATGCAATGGAGAGGCCGGAAAATCTGGAAAAGATAGCACAACAGGAACGTTACAGCCTCGCCGTACACTACGTCTGCTGATATCCGCATCCAGTGGATTGAACTTTGGACATGATGTACGTAAGTGTCCAACAGACCCACAAATGGAACAGTGATGTACCTGATTGGTTTGTACAGGTTTCCTAGGATCAGGTGAGCCTGAGAACGATAAATCTAAAAGCGATGCGTTGGTAATAGATGCAGTTGCATGGACAAGAGATTCAGAGGCATCAAGAAGACATGCAGTTGAATTGGGAAAAGTTGCTGATGCATTGGTTAGAGATACAACTGCACCAGGAAGAGATGGAGTTGCATCGGTAAGAGATGCTCCTGCATAGACTAGTGATGCTGCTGCATCAACAAAAGATGGTGGTGCATTGGCAATAGATGCAGGTACATCAGGAAGAGAGGATGTTGCATTGCAATGAGATGCAGGTGTATCAGGAACAATTGCAGGGACATCAACAAGAGATGCTGTTGCATGGCAAACAAGTGGAGTTGGGATGGTAAGCAATGTAATTGCATCTGTACCATATGTAATTGCATCAGTAATGGATGTTGGTGCATTTGAAAGCGATGCTGGTGCATTCGAAAAAGATGCTAGTGCATTGGAAAGTTCTCCATTTGCACGTTGAAAAGATGCTGGTACATCCGGAAGAGATCCAGGTGCATCAGGAATGGATGAATCTGGATGTGAGGCATCAAAGACTGAACATTCAATCTGGCGAGTTGAAGGCAAACCGTGTAGAGTGGAAGAATCAACAGGCAATGAGGTCTTTCTGTCACACTGTTTTATTTTTAAGTTACGTGACCTCTCTGGGCACGTAACCCTGTTGTGGCCTTGAGCTCCACATCGTCCACATGTATTTTTGCGCTTCGATTGAACACCCAAAGCAAGATCAACTTCTATCTGGTTAATCTTCAATCTGGTTGACTCAATCAGGTGAGTTGAAGGCAAACTCTGTAGAGTTGAAGGGTCAACAGGCAATGAGGTCTTTCTGTCATACCCTTTCATTTTGAAGTTATGGTAACGCTTTTGGCACGTCACCCTCTTGTGGCCTTGAACTCCACATCGTCCACATGTATTTTTGCGCTTTGATTGAACACCCGAAGCAAGATCAACCAGAACACAGGAAGAAGATGTACTAGCATCAATGGGCAAATTTTGAGGGCTTGGATTAGATTCAAGTTGTGTTATATCACAATGAGAAAGGTAAGAAGAATTCCTTCCACTATTTCCAGGAGAAGCAAGGTACACTTCAAAAACAGTTTCATCAACATGCACTGACAATTCCTCTCCAGTAAGATGCAAAATTACTTTTTTCGGCATTGCATCTTCTGATCTAGATTTGGATGCCTGCCTTGTATGCAGGCAACAACTTTCACCAATAATGTGGTCCTTGCCGCAGATAATGCAACTCTGTTTTTGGGATTGAGGCATTGAAAATATTTAAATGATGGAATAATTACCAGCTTCAAGTCAAACAAAATGATATGAGATACGCAAACAAAAATGTGAGTTGTTTGAAGGTAGATTCAATAAATGAACTAAACTAAGACCATCTCTCCAAGAAAACAAAAAAATGCAGGTCCCTCACAACAAAAAATCACACCCCCACCCAAACACCAAGCAAAAACTGATGTGTTAGCTACACAATGTTAGATTTATAAGTGGTAAATGAGTATTTGTTGTAAGTGTTGTTTGACTAAATGTTGTTTTAAACACTTTGATGTAATGTGTAAAGTAAACAATGTTGTAGCTAATTGACAGCAAACCTGTAGGGATAGATAAGGTAGATCTTAGCCATACAACAACCTATAGCTTAGCTTGGCAGTTGTGGTATTAATAAATCATTTTATTAATACTGAAGCTACCAACCTACCACCAGCTAAGGCATAGTAATGTTATTCAATGCTTATTTATATTAAAGGATATTTGAATGTTTGGAAACAGTGTACAACTAATGAGTCTTATTTACATCAGGATATTTATCGACTTGATGATGTTAACTTTGCAATAGGCTTCCCAATAAATAAGAATAAACCAAGATAAGTAACTGCACAAGTTGGAACCCCTGCACTAACACACCACAGAAACACTCATATTTCAAAGCTATTTCAAAAAATGTGCCAGATTGACACAATGCATGGTGACATTACAATTGAACTTCCAATAATAATGACTATTTTATTTTATTAACAACCATCATGGGCATAGCAGTAAAATAGACATTTACCTAAATCAATACCTACAACAATGTACGCAACTCACATCACCAATGAGAACACTTTGTGTTGCAAAATTACTGCACCCAAATTATGAAACTAAGGCAGACAACTTTATACCATATATGTGTGCACCAATTCTCCGGATCATCTTAACGATGTCTAAAAAGGTGAGAAACACCAACCCAACTGAAAAATACAGGACACAAGTAGAGCATTGTAAATGAAACTGGTTTTCATCATTGATAATGTATCACTTTTGATGATGCAAACTGGCTTGCAATAATGATCATAACCTCATTACATAGGAAGAATGAAGCTTTTTGAATTACTTCCGGCTATAAATTAAAAACTGCTTTGTCTAAACAACATTAATTAATTCAACAGACAACTTATTCTAGGATGCTCTAGAAACTATAGAAGTACATCTATCTAACAGATACAAGTCAAACTTTCATCTTTCTCCTTATCTCTTACGGCTGTGAATAAGGTGGATGACACTGCAGGAATCAGTCCTCCAGACACCACATCCTCAGGTGACTAAATTAGTGGTGATGGTAGCAATAGGCAAACACAATGGCCAAGATAAGACTTATAACCTGAAACTGATGTGATAGTTGTGCAGTCACAAATCTGGGAACAAAAAAAGTGGGTTATTCAAGAAGTGGGAGGACCAAGTACTAAAGTTGATGGACTCTCACCTTTGCAGCCCCCATCAGCTCCCCACAGACCAGCAAAGCATATCAGAGGGAGCCAGGGAGGCCAGTAAAGCAATGTGCACAAGTATCACTAGGGTATAAGCAGCCATAAAAAAATTGAGCCCAAAATTAGTGTACACTGATGCTCTGAATAAAAACAATCTATATATTTGATACAAATGATAAAAAAGGATCATAAGGCTCATCCTCACAAAAGAAAAAAGAAAACACAGATCCAATCCACACAAAAAAAAAACCACAGAAGCCACTCCAAGATGCAGCAGGCCTGATAGTTCCAGATTCCAACAAATAAATTGACAGGTCAAAAATCCAAAGTAAAACATAATAAGCCACACACTAGGCTAAAAAAATGAACAAAAAATACTTTTCCTGCATAATGATGAACTTGAAAGTCTCACAACTCTCATCATTGTGTCTAATGTTTATTTGGGTATATCTATTTGATATTTATTATCAGTCTTGTTCCTTTGTCTTAACTGTCAAAATAAAGGCCTACCTTTCCCTCTATAATGGTCTACCCAAATGTCTGTTGAAAATAGAAATTTTATGAAAGTTTCAATGTTCAGTTGTAGATTTGAATGACAGCTGCTGCTATGAGGGCTGCTGCTATGAGGGACTGCCAACAGTGTAGACATGATCAATCTCTACACTTTTAACAAAATGTCTTGGTATGTATCTAACGTGTCCCTTAATTCATTTGCACACATGTAAATAACATTTATAGTTATAACATGTGATTAAAAGATGAAGTTATACAAGTCAGCAGGCTTTCAGTACCTATGTTTAAAGAAGAGAAAAAATTAGCAGCTAGGGAGTCTTACAAGAGTATCAATATCATAATTTGTGTTGGAATTTGAAATGATGTTAATGATAGCTAACATCATGGTTCTGGTGTCGGTGCGTGCTGTTCCTTCTGTGACCGGATCGTTGGTGGCGTCTCAATTGGATGTTTCTTGTGTGGATGTTAGTTTCATGCAGAACCCGCATGTGTTGGGATTGACAGGGGCGTCATTGATTGTGTGTGTAGGGAGGGAAGGAATGCTGTGAAGTATTTTTGCTGCAGGTGCAGGAGTGGGTCCGGGGTGGTGTCTGGCAGGCCTGAAGATGCAGCAGGCCTGATAGTTCCAGATTCCAACAAATAAATTGACAGGTCAAAAATCCAAAGTAAAACATAATAAGCCACACACTAGGCTAAAAAAAAATGAACAAAAAATACTTTTCCTGCATAATGATGAACTCGAAAGTCTCACAACTCTCATCATTGTGTCTGTAATGTTTATTTGGGTATATCTATTTGATATTTATTTTCTGTCTTGTTCCTTTGTCTTAACTGTCAAAATAAACATCATGGTAAAGTCGGATCTTCTATCAGCATTTGATCAGCTGCTTGCTGCTGTGGGATCAATCTCTAGGGGGCTGTCTGAAGTTTCTGAGAGGTTGGATGCAATGTCTGCTGCGGGAGGTGTTTCTGCTGTCGTGAGGGATGCTGAGTTGTCTGTGAG
>SDVV010041420.1:0-10438 GCA_016164225.1 Gammarus roeselii | reverse complement strand
ACAACCAGTCTCCACTCACGCCTGTTCATTGCACGCTCTCTCGCCACCTCCACATTCACGTCTCTCCTTCCTAACGCCTGCTTCACACCATCCATCCATCCGAACTTCGGTCTACCTCTAGGCCTGCGACCACTCGCTCTTGCATTCATCACCTTTTTCGAAAATCTCCCTTCATCCATCCTCTCCATGCGCCCGAACCACCTCAGAACACGCGAATTCACTCCATCCTCTTCACCATCCCTGTTCTGATTCGAACCACGTCGTTGGTGATCCTGTCTCTCAGCGTTACTCCAGCCATGCTCCTCAAACATTTCATCTCGGAAACTTTCAACCTTCTTCTCTCTTCATCTCTCACCCCCCCAAGTCTCAGCTCCATAGAGCACAGTTGGGACAACAACACCCTCATACAGCCCTCTCTTTGATTTCATCACCAACGTCCTACAGCTCATTACACTCTTCAATGCACCCAACACTTTACACCTCTCCTTCACTCGCGCCTCCACTTTAGTTCCCACTAGTTCAGTTATCTCCACATGGGAGCCAAGATACTTAAAACACTGAACTTCCTCCAAGAGCTCTCCATTTAGGGTGACACTAATTTCGCTCGCATCGACAGTCCTCGAGCATCTCATTACTTTACTCTTACCGACGTTCACTCGAAGTTTCCTCCTCTCACACACTCTACCAAACTCAAACACTAGCCTACATAGCTTCTCCTCTGAATCCGCAACCAGGGCCGTATCATCAGCAAATAGCAACTGGCTCAACTGCAAACAGCGCCTATCCGCTTCCAACAGTTCCAAGCCACGACCCAGCACTCTCCTTCACCTCTCTGACCACTCCATCCATATAGAGGTTGAACAGCCAGGGAAACATTATGCAGCCTTGTCTCAGTCCCACTTTCATTTTCACTTTCACTCCATACAAACGCAACACCCTACACAGCGCTTCCCTGTTAATCTTGTCGTATGCCTTCTCCAGCTCCATGAAGGCCCAAAACACATCATTTCCTCTGGCAAGATATTTCTCACATACCTGTCTCATTGCAAAAATCTGATCAGCACAACCTCTACCACTCCTAAAGCCACACTGTTCCTCTCCAATTGCGCACTCCGTACAGTCTCTAATCCTTTTGATCAGCCCTCTTCCGTACAACTTATAACCACACATTAACAGACTGATACCTCTTGAGTTGCAGCATTAATTTATATTTCCTTCGCCCTTATACAGCGGAACAATGCAGGCACTGCCCCACTCAATCGGTACCACGCCTGCCACAATACACAAGTTCACTAACCTCACCAACCATTTGACAATCATTACTTTACCCTTCTTCAGGCACTCTGTCGCAACGCTATCCAAAACAGGGGCTTTCCCTGCTTTCATCACTTCCACCGCCTCCTGCACCTCTTCCCTGGTAATGTCCGCCACAAGTCTTTCTCCCAAAACAGGCATCCGAGCACCACCGCCCACAGTAACAATGTCTGCCTCTCTGTCATCCTCGACATTCAACAACTCATCAAAATACTCGGCCCACCTCTTCCGTACATCACCACTTTCATCAACAACTGGTCATTTTCATCTTTCACCACTTCCTCCTTTCCGGTCTCTCCCTTTCTCACCCTCTTCACCTCTTTTCAGAACATCTTTTTGTTCTCAAAATTCTTGCACAAGCATCTGCCCCACCGGGCATCAGCGTCCCTTTTGGCTCTCCTCACCACCCGCTTCACCTCGCTTCTCCTCTCTTTGTAGCTTTCATAAGCCACCACCAACGCTCCTCTTTTCCGTGCCACCGCTAGTTTGACCTCTTCGTTCCACCACTCGCAACCTTTCCTTCTGCACCCGCCCACACGGCGCGCACCACACACTTTTTTCGCACATCTCAGCAACGCATCCACTAACGCCTCCTATTCTTCCTCCGCATCTCTCAGGTCCTGTCCTCTCACGTTGTTATATTCTTCCCTCAACGCCTGCTGGAACTCCTCGGCTCTACTTCTCACATTCAGTCCACTCACTTTCACTACCTCTCTCCCTCCTCCCACTCGTACGTTGCCCTTCCATTTTTGCTCCACTCTTAATCTATCTTCCATCAGCAGATGGTCAGACACTCCTTCACCCTCCCCTCTCAACACCCGCACATCCAACAGCCTACCCACCAGAAGAAGAGAGATAAGTTAATGGAGTTTCAACACAACAAACTAGATAAAAGCTGTAAACAAGGTGAAAGCATAACCAGGAAATAGAGAAGGAGAGATAGTGAAAAAAAGGGGTCCGAAAGGAAAATAGGGTCTTCACCCTCCAGTTGGATCGTGACCCCGTGCGCCCCGTGAAGCAATATCTTTAATCAACGGATCTATATACGAAGTTAAACATGATCTAGCCATTATTATTCAGGTGATAACGCTGGTTCCATCAGAAATTTTATGAACACTTCTCAGAGCAGGTGATCATATAATGAAACCTTAAACAGGCGATTGATACAAATATTTTTTCTCGGAGCACAACGCTTTTCCCACATACTAATGCCAACAACACTGCAAGCAGGTAAGCGGAAGTCTTAGTTAAGTTAGCAGATATCACAGAAATCGAAGCGAATGTCTCTGTCCTTGCCTCACCTGATCCTTATCAGTGCCCGTTGTGGAATCGGGCTGAGCAGTTTGTTGCTGAGAATCGTGCTGCACCTTCATCACTTGATGCTGTGAGGACATCGAGTTGCTGATTCGACTGTAACGAATAATTGATTTTGCGTCAGGTAAATGCGTTCACAGACTAAATTAGGCGTCCGAAAAAACAGATTTATTGGCATAACAAGGCATAGACGAGCAAGACTTACATAGCTTTACCCTTCGCCACATGAGATACAGATATAGTTACTGACGCAAGGTCGAATTTGGCGGGAGAAGGGCGGCCGAAGCAAGATGCAGCACTCGCGCGCAACCACACACATACCAAAATTTGGCCCATTTGCGCTTGTGTCCAGCAAGGTCCTGCAACACACACTCCAATTCAAGAGTGAGGACCGAAATCAGTATCAGCAGCAGGCCTCTAAAGAGTTTACTCGTTTACTCCTGCTGCGTCAAAACTGCCAGGCCTTCCCCACCGACGTTAATACAGTTTCTCAACGCGACGCCAAGGGCGGGCAAGTGCTTCAGCACCGCGCCAAAACTTATTTCTTCACAAACACTTCCCACCACGCCTTTCAATGGAAAGGCGTGGTGGGAAGTGATACCTCACTTGATACCTCAACACTGATGTCTGTCCTCTCCAAAGCCTGTTTCACGCCATCGATCCACCCAAATTTTGGTCTGCCTCAAGGCCTCCCGAGTCCATCAATCTACCATTATACAGCCAGCCTCATTATGTGTTAATACCACCTCAGAACATGTGCAATTTTTGAATCGGCTAACTGCCTCAGCATCGCCGTTTAAATTCGAACGTCAGTTTTTATCCTGACCGTCAGTCTCAAACATTATATCTTTATAACATCCAACTTCCCACCTTTCGTTCTGGACCTTCACTTTGCAGCTCTGTAGTTCAGATTGTAAAACCACCCCTTCATACAACCTTCCCTCAGCGTCCAAACCCTATGTTCTACATCTCGTTACACTATTAGGTGTAGTCAACACTAAACAACCTTCCTTCACTCTTAGTTCTCAGTTTCCACTAACTCGGTCTTCTCCACATGAGAGCCCAGGAGCTTCAAACACAACTTTCTTCAATCGCTCTCCATTTAGACGAACACAGATTTCATACGCATCGTCATTCCTTACTCACCTCATTACTTTGCTTTTGCCCTAATTAGCTCGGAGCGTCCTACTTGCGCATTCGCAAAACTCCGATGCTAGCATACACAATAACTCCTCCAACCAGACACCATTGCCATATTTTCCGCAAACAGCAAGCCACTCGACTGCCAACTCCGCCAGTTTGCAACTAACAACTCGAAACCTCGACGCAATGCACTCGCACACACATCCCTGACCACTCCATCCATGTAGAGATTGAACAGCCAGGAAGCACTGTGAACCAATCACTCATCTTGCTTCCCACTCTAACGCATGCTCTGCTGCTAACATAGAAATTCTAAACCTCATTCAACATATTTCCGCCCTCTCCAAGTCTCCATACATACGTAACACCCTCCACAACGCCTTCCTATCAAACCTATTGAAGGCCCTTTCCAGCAAAAGACTCCAGCAAAAACACTGAAGCGGGTTGTAGGCGTGTAACGGGAGGTGTATATAATTCGTTCGGTATCGTTGAAGGACAGATGTATTTCAACTGTAACTTTGAGTTTGTTTAAGTGGGTAATCTTTTGTACAGCGTTACTTTGCTCACGTTCTGTGACGTAGGCCAGAGATTTCTTTCCCTGTCCTTGTTTTTCTTAAGGTTTTCCTCCTAGTTGTTTGGTGAGTGACTATCATTATAAATGGATTTAGTTGAAAAGGCAACTTTGCTTGCACCACTTTCGTTGAACGTAATCAGGGAGTGAGTGGGTGGGTGGGAAATGGTGCCAATCTCCTCTCCCGGGTAGGAGGGTCATTTTGGGAAGAGCGCATCGAGACTACAGCCTCTCGTCGCCCGACCCCGTGTTCTATCTGGTCTTGGAGGATCGCTCCCTCCTTCTCCTCTCGGCAGTCTCTGTGTCCGTTGGGGTGTCTGTCTACTTAGCAATAATAACAGTGCTGTTCCTCGGACTGGCACGACTGGGGATCTTCCCGTTTGTCGTGGTCGTCCTGGGAGCAGTATGAGCATCTTTCTTTACCTTTACAGTTTCCTCTCGTGTGTCCGTATTTCTGGCATTTGTAACATCGTATCGGACGTCTCTCAAATGGTGTAACCTTGGTTTTGGTGGCGCAGAAGGAAATGTCTAGATATTTTTGTGGAGTAGGGCAGTTGAATTTTAGTATTAGAGCTGTGGCAGTCTCTCTCCTCGGTGTGATCTTCGGTGCGACCTTTGCTTCGACAATGCAGTCTTTGTATTGAACGAGTCCAGTGATGTACTCCTCGAATTCCTTCTTTGGGATATTTTCAACGTAGATCAAACCTGAACTTGTAGAGAAAGTCGGATGTAGCACTATTTTGCATGGCTTTCCACAGAGTCTGTTTTTGGAGCGATTCGTGTCACTTTGAAGTTTTGTGTCTACTCTGATGGCACAGCCTTCGTCGCCGGACAAATGTCCGGTCTGTCGTGGGCGTCGAACGTGATCTTCAGGTGTTCGGGAAAGGTATGACTATTGTTGAACTAGATGTGTACATTGAATGGCGTGTTTTGCTTCCTCCTTGCAGCACTTTGAGCAGGGTTGGGGTTTTTGTGGGATGAAGAGTTGTTGAAGTTGTCGTCGGACGTAGAGGTGGAGGTACTTGTGTAAGTTGCGGGTTCTTTAGTTAGTTCGTTTTAACTAGTTCGTGGATATGGAGGAAAATGGTCTTGAGATGACCCTAGAATCTCGTTAGACGGTCGTCAATCGTGCTAAGTTCTGCAGCGAAAACTTCTGCTTCCTGTTCAGAGAGGCCGGTCGCTTGGCTTAGCAAATTCAATATTTCCTGGACGTTCTTGGTCAACTCGTCGATGCGGCCGTCCCTCCGGTCGTCTTCCGCCGGAAGGCGCTCATCATCTTGGAGAGGCTGATATTCTTGGCCGTTGGAATCTTGGTCTTCGGTACTCTGGAGGGAATGCTGGTCCCTCCTAAATGGAGTTTTTTTTTCTACTCCCCATCGGCCTCCTGGTTCGCGCCAGGGCGAAGGAGTTAACTTTAGAGGCCTCTTGACTGGCTTCACCGATGTTAAGCTACGTTATATTTAAAGTATCACAAGGAATGCAAGTAAACGTGCGGTTAAAAGTCCCAACACAAACTAGGGACCAGCCTGTGAGATCAGTAGCTGTTTGGCACAGGGCGTATACGAAGGTCAAACCGCCATTAAAACCTCATAGTTCCACAAATCGCAACCCATCCTCCTACACTCGTCCACACGGCCTATCACCATAACATAATAGCACACACCCAAACAATACAGAAAAATTAAAAATAAACCGCCAGCAACACCAGGCCAAAGATAAATAAGTCTCCAGTCTAAAATTGCATAGACCAGATCACACAATAAGAGGCAGTGGACGTGAAAGAGAAAAAAATCGGCGATAGTATTCTGATATAATACGTTGTATTTCGACAAACTGATCCTCTAGTGTCAGAGAATCAGATTACATTTATATACCATGTAATTTAATTGCTGATCAACTGGTGAGGTGCTGCCTATGTAATGAGCCAAGTTGAAGATATTGGATGACCGCCCCTGCGTACACGTCGATGGCATGACAATAAGCAAAAAATTATCCAACCCAACAAATTAATACTTTTCTCCCAGTCTGAGGTTTTAAACATGTCTAACACCCGAATCCAACCACCAAGAACTGCCAAAAATATAGAACTGCCCAAAAAAAATGTCACAGAATTTAGTGCAACCTGTTTAAGTACTAAAATTCCTAGCAGGAACAAAAAAATGTCAAGAATAAAGAAGCAGGCTGTAGTATTAATGGAAAATCACGGCCAAACATCCAGGGGCAGCGCGTGGCGACTTAGTGATAATATACAATCAGGGAGCAGCTCGAGATATCAACATAGCGACTCATGAAACAGCTGTCGACAATTAATTACTGTGATAAAATAACACGGCCGGACGACTGTTGTCAGAGGGACAGAAACACCAAAATATGAAGAAAAAGTCGTCATACCTGTTTTGTGTATTCATAACGTAGAGGACCTGCTTGTTCTTCGAATTCCTGAAACGTATAGACAAAACATAATTAGGATCACACAAGATTAACAGTAAACAGCAGGAAAATGACGTAGCATTTCGAGCAAAAGAATGGTTATCAATTCAAAATATTAAAATTTAATGGAACAAAAAAGTCTCTAACTTACTAAATAAATAAAGAAGATTACAGCCAGTAACAAATTAAAAACAGCTACATTGTGTGATATCAGCCAATCGACGACGCCCCCTAAGAAGTTGATTGACTTTGGACAAATTCAAAAAATTATCCAATATAACTGTCGTTATCTCAATTCTCTCCATTGATTTTCTGCTCTTTATTAGGATGAATCTTTAAGATAAAACATTACACAGACATATTAACAAGAGAATCTTGTTAACATTCGCTGAACGTAGTTTTCGACCGATTTAGACCTTAGTCTCTTAACCTTACTCGGGAATTTCGAAACTTTTCAGTTCCTAGACTGTCCCAGAGATTTCAGGTAAAAATCGGACTAAATGTCTGCCAGGTACAGCGTGACGTCTCCTGCGCTTGGCGGTCTAAATGTCTTCTAGGTACAACGGCGTCTCCCGTCCCCGCTGTCTCGGTCGGCCGAACCCCCCCCCTATGTAAGCGAGCTCTGCCAAACTCAGTCATTCATGAGGGCTAGCAAAGCTGCTTTACCGTAAGGAGTGGATTGTTAAGATGGCAGATGGAGGAGGAGGCCCCCATTGGCTTGTACTACATTACAGAGAAATAGCTTTTTATCAAAAGAATTGAGATAACAAAAGTTATATTTTGTTCCACTTTGTAAGAGCCATAGGGTTTACCATAGAAAACCATCATGTAGCGCAAGCTGACCTATGTCAGAAGAGCACAGAAATTGGATGCATCTTAAACAGAGTGATCTCAAAGAAGCGCTTGCTCTGTTAGGAAAGATGACCCAGTTGTATAAATAGGGGTGATGACTGTTTTCATAGGCCAGTACCAGTATTGCTTGGTGCCTACCACAGCCAATATACTAGCTCATAGCTGCCAAATAATATGCGGGCACAGAGCATGAGCCCTGAAATAGTCATTATGTACAACGATACATACTACCTTCTAGTATGAGTGGTACACTAGTGGTTTACCTGTGTTGCCCTAATAAGTATACATGCAGTGTCTGACTCAAGATGCAATGCAAGTTACTTCACTTACTTGGTGAGCATGTTAAACTGAACTGTGTTTGGTTATTATTCGGAACTGTTATAGGTTGTTTTTGCAAGCATTCAGATATATATTTTTCAACGGTGCAAGGACTCGTAACTGCTTAATAGTAATGCTAGCGTTTCATACGGCATGTTATTGGTGTAATCATGCAGAACAACTTAGTGGTGTGAGTGGAGCATAAAAATATCAGTAGTGGTATTTATTATTAGCTGATCAATGAACCACTGCTTGGTTGCTTGAGTTCTCAGAATAGTAGTTTATGAGTCATTACTGAAGTTTGTTACATAAGTGATAAATTATATAATTTCCTGAGGTAAAATTTATTCACCACAAAGAAATCTACCTACAAATTGTTATCCTGAACTCAAGACTACATCTGTAGCTGTTAGTAGGAGTTGGGGGTTGTAATTGGATTAACCAACTGGTGGATTGATACCCTTTTGCTCAGAATTGAGCCATCTAGATTGAGTTTGTTAGATGAGGGATACTGCGGATAGTTTATCTACTGCAGTGGAATATTACTATTCTTTCATTTGGGAGCTTTGTTTCTGGTCCATTCATCTTTTCCTCCACATCAACTACTATAGTTCTTGCCAATCTGTTTAGTGTGAATGGTCAGGAACATTCCTGTTCCTGACTACTTCCACACTGATCTTAGTCAAATTTAGGTTTCCTTTCCTACTCTAGTCAGGTCAGAATAGTTGTTTAATACTTCCTATGACATGTTGCACCTTCTATCCCTTTTTGCATCTAGGAAAACCCTGCATCTAAGGTTAGGGTTTCGCTATATGCTTTGCCACAGAGTGGAAAGCATACTTGGGATTGTTCCATTAGTTACTGAGGTCCAATTCATAAATAGCAAGTTGTTCTCTTGTGGAATACCTAGTTCTTGGCGTCCATGTTATCAGATAGAAATAGGCGAGTATCGCAGCGGTAGATACATTGAAGAGAATCACCTCGAAACTGATGGAACACAACCATAAAAAATTAGTTGATGGGTAGAGCTGCCGCTGTAATGAGTATATATTATATCTTGACTCTGTGTAGAATCTATATCAATCCTTAGTCATATATTTATTGGTGATATATTAGAAGTTAATACTTTGTTTGAAAGATAGACAAAAACAGAGAAAATTAAGAATATTAAAAGACTGAATGAAGCAGCAACGAATAGTTTTTTCTGTAGATCAAAGAAAAAAAAAGTAATTTATAGTGCATACAAAAGCTGTTGGATTAAAGCAATACTCAATCCAACAATTGTCAGCTATAGCATAGTAATTACACATGAGGCAAGCTGCAAATTTGTAGCATAGTATGCCAATTAAAAATAAGATTAGCTATATTTAAAGCACAATACAGTGCTACAGGCTGCTAATTGTTTTCATAATATTTAGTTTTGATAAATTGCTGATTTGAGGTATAATATTCATTAAAAATAACAGTTGTAGCATAAAGTTGATAGCTGTCATAAATAATTCTGGCAATTAATAGTTAGGAGAAATAGCTATGCTGTTCTGGCAATAATAGCATGAAATTAATATAGCTATAATAACTTGGTAAATAATTAGGTTTGAAAATAGCAATAAATATGTATGGCAGTTGAAGCATAATTAACGAATGAGATGATGCCCTCAGTAATAATGAGCTATGTGAACATAAAAAACATTGTTATCAAGAAAGTAGTGCAATGATGAGCAGTTGTCATCAAAGGTCAATTTATTGTAGCAAGCTACATCATATAGCTGCATGATTTCTACCAGCAAATTGCAGTAGTTACAGTGTGATTATTTGTTAATTTAATATTTTTATCTGGTAACCATTAGAGAAGCAATAGGTTTCTTTAGTAATATATAATATTTGTGCAAAATAACCAGTGCACATTGATTGCAACAAATGAATTAAAGTAGTTGATTGTGCAAGTCATCAAATTAGGTGCTGTTATATTAGGGTATTATAATATCACCATTCCATAACCTGGAACCTCTCCAGACATATCATTGGGATTTGATATTTAGGGTTGGCATGATCCTTTCTTCTGGTTATTCTATGACTAAGAAGGAGTGGATCCTTGCTTCTGATAATTTTACTACTTTGAAGAAGTATCTTCACATTTGGATTTCAAGTTGAAGAAAAAAAAATTTTGCACAGCAGTGCAAGGTACTGGCCTTATTGATCCACTATATGATTACTGCTACTTGTGTTTGTGGGGCTAGATTCCTGGAGTGCTAACTGGGAATTCATATTATTGAAAAGCAAAAAGATAGTAACCCTGTAGTGGTCCCACAACAGTGTGGCGACAAGGGTCTGGGTCGACAAATTTCTGTCCCCACAAATTTCCGTCTTGACAGATTTCCGTCTCGACAGATTTCCGTCTCGACAAATTTCCGTCTCGACAAATTTCCGTCTCGACAAATTTCCGTCTCGACAAATTTCCGTCTCGACAAATTTCCGTCTCGACAAATTTCCGTCTCG
>SDVV010041419.1:0-10438 GCA_016164225.1 Gammarus roeselii | reverse complement strand
TATAGCGTGAGGAAATTGACAGCGAGTTATAATGACACATTTAGACGGCTGATGCAGGTCCCTCGCTCGACGTCAGCGAGCAGGGTTTTTGCTGAAAACCAATCAGATCACATCAAGGTACTGTTCCGTAAAGCGACACACAGCCTTATGACTCAAGTTATGAACTCCTTGAATGAAATCCTTGTTGCAATCTGCTCTGGTGATGCGCTCGCTGCCTTGTCATTGCTAAGGCAATGGAGAGAATTGCTATACGCATAGGCAGGATAGAGTTGTATGCCGTAACTTGTTCTTAGTTGTGTGCGGTAATTTTATAACTTTGTTCTCACTGTAACCCTAAAATAAGATGTCTCAATTGTAATACTATGCCCATGTTGGTTGTCAATAAAGATTTTATTATTATTATTATTATTATTATTATAACTGCAGCTATCCACATTGTGACAACAAAATTTCCAGTTTATGTACTTTGAAACTATTATTAAGTAAGCTGATAATGCGGGAGTCACTGGGCAATGCTACTCAGTTTGGTGTTCTGTACTCTAGACTCTCTCTGGAGCAAACCAAGACCTGCAGAATGCTCCTTCCACTTCTGACTATGCTTCAGCAATTATTCCATGCCTTAATGATTAAAATGCAAGACTTTACTAACATTTTTTAGTTATTTGAGAGAGGAAGAATTTTCCATGAAGACTAGTCTTTGTTCCTGACAAGATTTTGAGGTTCCTCAAACACAGAATCCAGACATGATCAAGGTGACTAATTACAGGAGAGGATATTTTTTATTTTTAAAATCAAGTTTGCTATTTCAACCAAATGCAGTCACTGGCATATTCATCATAATTGCCTGGATAAATATCATGTCTTGTAATTAGTCTGGATCTTGTCTGGACATGTATAAAATATTTTTTTGGTAACTTCTTGATATTTTACTGTAGTACTAGATAGCCAATAGTTGCATTTTATTGACATTAATTTGTGTGATTCATATGCTGACCAATAGCACTTTCCTAAAAAACTTGAGGGTTTGTGGTTGGCTTTTCACCTAGCAGAGCCTGTTTTGACCCAATCTCCCTGCCCACCATGCTAGGTGTTTTGGCAGTGCCTCACCTCCCATTATGCATCATCGTAGACTGACACTGCACTTGGCCACTGTGGCTGAGTTATATTTTTCTCATAGCTAGCCACATTTATAAGGGAAAATATTACAAGATTATAAAATATGATTGTTGTCATTGGTTTAGTAGGAGAAAAGATACTGTTTTTCATAATGGTAATATTGTATTTTATTTACAGTTGACAGCCAGAAGCTGAAATGCTGGCACTGCAACAGCATTTCTGATCCATTTTGCAAGGACCCCTTCGACAACAGAACAGCCAACCCCAAAGACTGCAACACAGAGGAAGCTCCTTCCCATCTGAAGGGAATCCCTGCCACCATGTGCAGGAAGATACGTATGAAAAGTAAGTCATTTCTCTTTGAATGCTTGTTAATGTATTGAAAAAATTAGCTAGGTTACACAGATTCAGATGAAAGGTCAAATCTCCCAGAAGAATGGTGGCTAACGGCCTGACACACCTTTCATTCCTATCATGCATTCACATCTCAAAACTTGGCTCTTTAGCGCTAAAGGGTTCAGCCACAACCCTGCTACACACAGGTCAGAAGTGAGGTACAAGATTAGTTTCTGCAACAGGACTCGACAGCTTGCATGGCTTCATCTCTGCTGCATCATAATAG
This sequence comes from Gammarus roeselii, assembly GCA_016164225.1. Taxonomy (NCBI): domain Eukaryota; kingdom Metazoa; phylum Arthropoda; class Malacostraca; order Amphipoda; family Gammaridae; genus Gammarus; species Gammarus roeselii. Next base: position 8,700 of record SDVV010041419.1, on the reverse strand, counting down.
CGGTCCCTCTCCCCGCTATGTCCAAGTCATTTCTGAACCATGGAGATAGTAAGGGTGGCAAAGCGCATCTGGGATGCTTCAAAACTCATCCATTTGCAACCATTCTATCCTCTACTTACACCATCCATCACACTCTCTCATATCCATGCTGATTTATCTCCCTAATGCTTGTTTTATGCCATCCATCAACTAAACCTTTCCTCTACATCTGGGCAACATCTTTTCAACTGAATTTTCTACCATTATTTCTACATTCATTCATCCTCGCCATGTGTCCAAACCACCTCGTCTGAAAAACATTCAAACTTTTTCCTACAGCTCATGCCTTCCACGTCTCAACCCGTAAATCACAGTTGGGATAACTCCCTCTTCATACAACCTTCTGCTTCCATACCCAATGTTGTTCAGCTCATTACACCCTTCAGTGCACACAACACTCTTCACTCAAAATTTCACCTCGGTTTCCAGTAGTCTAGTCTGCTCAACATCAGAGCCCAGGTATTTGAAACCCTGCACTTCCTCCATTAGGTCTATTTAGGTTGACACTGAGTCTGGTTGCATCGTTGCTCCTCGAACCTTCATTACTTTACTTCTACCCACATTAACTTGCTGCCTTTTCCTCTTGCACACTAACCATATCCAATAGTAGCCTACACAACTTTTTCGAAACTGACAGCAGTTGCGTGTCATCTAAAAACAGCAACTGACTGAACTGCTAACTCGGCTCCTTTGCTCTAAGCAATGCACTTTGTCCCATTACACTTGCATTTACTTCTCTGATTGCTCCATCCACATAGAGATTGAACAGCCAGGGAGACATTATGCAACCCTCAACAAAATCTCCTTGTCGACCATCTCCTAGATTTTTTCAAGATCTGCAAAGGCCCAGAACACCTCCTCTCATTGGAAGGTAGCTACTGCTCAGACTCATCTCTGCAAAAATCTGACTGCAGACCCATCATATACCACCCAAAATGCCACACAGTTCCTGGCACCATCTGTAGCTTCTGCCTTCATGATTAGCATGCTCTTGTACAACAATACCACACATAACAAACCAATACTTCTTAAGTTCCTGCATTCGTTTTTATCTCCTTTATACAGTGAAACGGTGTACTACTCGATTGGCATCACACAAACACAGACACTATCAGAATCCCCAGGAAAGTGGTGGCTGACGGCAAGGAGCACCTCACACTCCTCTCTTACATGCCCACAACTTATACCTTCTGCACTGACCTCTACCCCAGCCTCAATACCCATTCAACTATCAATACTCCATTCTTCTTCAGGAACTCGGTCATAAGTCTCCAAACCAGGATGCTTTTCATGCTCTCATCACCTCTAGGGCCTTCTGGACTTTTTCTTCATTAACCCTCCAGTGCCCACAGTTGGCTTTAGCCAATGGTAGGTAGGCACATTCACCCAAAAAGATAGATATTGTCATGGCAAATATTTACTTAAATATGAATCCTACAGAAAACATTGTTGAGACCATTTTTGTGTAGAATTACAATTTCTACAACTCTAACTAACATCAACATATTTGGCCTATTTATGATGGTAAAGTTGTAAATTCCAAAATCGTGTTCAAAATTTCTGAAAATTATGATGACATTGAGCTATTTGCATTGTTTTCACTGTATCTCAAGAACTAGGAAAGAGAATTCAATTTTGATGAAACCCCCGAATTACTCCTACAATTCTCCATACGATAGGCTTATAAAATTCTAACTGGAATATATATTTAAATCTGGTACCAAACCAACATGAACTCAAATTGTCAAAAAAATACTCAGTTGAAAAAAGAGCAAAATTAATAAACATTCAAGATAACAAATTTCTGGTGGTTCTTCTGGATTTGCGATGAAAGAAACTATATTTGAGTCTGTTTACAGCATGATAAGTACAATATCAAATGAACTACAGCAATTTGAAAGACCCAAAGAATTTCAAATTTTGCAAGCTTGCAGTGGGCACTGGATGGTTAAGGCCTGCAATCATTCTTGCTTCCGAGACCAACGTCCGTGCTGTATGTTCTTGGCTCATTTTTGCTGTACATCAATACTTGCAAACATCAATGGGCCATTTGCATCTCCAAACACCTTTTCCCTCCTCACCTCTTTCAAGAGCATATTTTTTGTTTTGCCTCGAAATTCATATTCTGCTGCCTACCCCACCTAGCAAGTCTCATTCTTTATACCCCTCACTATGCCCTTCATTTCTTTTCTTCTGTGTCGTGGTCATTTTAATCTCGTAGTTCAAGCATTTGCAATCCTTCCTCCTACACCTGCCCACACATTTCAATAATTCATAAGTGAGCATCTTCCATTCTTCTTCAACATTGCCCAGGTCTTGCCCTCTCACAGTTATATTCTTGTTTCAACGCCTGCTGGAACTCCTCAGCTCCGCTTCACAGTTTTCATGTTCATTGCCTAACTTCTTACTCCTACTCTTTTGTTTTATTCTTCCATCTCATCACCACTCTCAATCTCCCTTTCCCCTCGTAACACCGGCACACATATGACGGGTTCCCCACCACTCGCCTTGAAATCGACTCCAAATCCATTGACGATCTCTCCACCACTGCTCACAAGCTATTTTTTTTACCATGTGTGCCTGTGCACATCTCTTCTTGAAATAAAAATAAATCATGAAAAAGTGTATTATACACAAACTTCTTGCCACCCCCAGCTCCCACTCCATGCATAAGCCTCTCATTTCTCTGTCATTTCTACCTGGAACATCATACTTCCCTACCAGTGTTGTGTTTATGAGTTTTGCTAGACTTAATTTGATGTGATATTGTGTATTGTGGCTTTCTTTGTGTTGCTGACAGTTGTGTGCAGTTGTTGACTGTCTTCATTGTTTTGTTTTCTTTGGACCTTTTGAGCGCATTCCGACCAGCAACCTGCTGCAGTGCTTGTACCGTGCTGTTCTTTTTGATTGCTGGCGCGCTGAGGTGTACTGCCTCCCATTCCTGCGTGCTCTGTTGGCGGGGCTGTGGGGAGCTGCAAAGGTGAGACATTTACCTCCGAAACTCTTAACACCTGTTCAGGCTAATTTAATAATGCTCCCTCTTCTCACTACCTACCCTGTAAACTAGCCACACAAAGCTAAAAAAAAACACCTTGTGCCCAACATTCCTCCACTTCCAATGTTCTTTCACTTTCCTCACCTAACACACATTCACAATAACTGGTATTTTGGAATGACAGAAAACCTATCATTACTAGAATTGACGATAGATATACCAAACTGCTTTGATAAGACTTCTCAGTTAAGAAATGGTACTGACAATGTATAGCTTGTGACCGACTAGGCAGCTGGCCTTCAGTAGCTTCATTCTCAAGCATTGTTGAAGACCTACAGAAAAGTCAATCCTTCCAGGGTGGCTGTTTTTTGAAGGAAGTAGAGCTACATTGTAGCTATAATGCTGTCAATTATGAAATCTCGTAGTTGTATACCAAATTTTTGAAGTCTTTGTTCTAACAAAATCCCTGTTGGTGCATTCAACATGAATCCTCTGCTGGAGCTGGTTAGCTTTCCTTTTGTATAGCTGAAATTTCCCTATTTTGGAAACTGACAGGTGGCCATTCTTACCTAATGACATAGGTTGGCTGGTCAAAGGAGTCTAGCTCAAACGTAATTTTGTGGCAGACTCTCGTCTGGCAAGATTAAATTGCAAACATAGTTCTAGTATGTTGTCCTACTCTGCTAACAAGAAGGAAGTTACATAGTTCCAGAATGTTGTCTTACTCTGCTAACGAGAAGGAAGTTCAATTGTGATGGTCGTACCAGTAGCTTAGTAACTTGGCAGGCATCATTGGTTGGTGACTATTAAACTAATTGCTTATGCAGCTAATTTATAAGTCTGACTCGTCTTTATCAAAGTCCTATCGTGTTCTGTCCATTAACCCTATTAGGCACTAGTGGTGTTTAAAATCCTACAGATAACTAATACTCGCTCATATCTCTTCTATGTGTTATTATGTGTTGCTCTCCTTCAAGCTATTATTCAACTTAATAATCATCAATATGATCGGGGCAATGAAATGTCAAAAATTGTTAGTACCTTGTCTACAAATAGCATAATTACATACTCTTACATCAGTATCCTTGCTGCATTATGCAGACATGGGCTTAACTGGAGGTGGGTTTAGTGTGGTACTGGCTGACGGATGGTGAGGTTATGTGGATGAGAGCGCTCTCCGTCTGATACTCTGCAGGGTAAACGTTCCAGCAAAACTTTCACTCTAGGGCTTATTACGCTAATTTCCTTTGCAAGATCCTATCGATTGCCTATACTACAGGCAAGAGAGATTCATGCTATAAGTGATGACTGAAGGTCAGCTACCTAGTCATAAGTTAATCAGCAACTGGTTGATGAAAATTCGTGGTTTATAAAGACTTACAAAAGCATCAATGCGGGACTCCGTCGTGACGTCTCGTGGCCTGCCTAATAGCAATAGGGTTAATGCATTTGTGGCCACAACAAATCAAGCTTTCTCATATTAGAGAAAACATAACTATAATAGCGTAGGCAGATATGTACAGATGCTCTCCTTCCTCCACTGACCTTCCTCTTTCTTCTCTTACCTCTCTTTCCTCCTTTGACCTCTCTTTTTTTCCTTCCCTGTCATTTCTCCTCTCACCTCTTCTGGTAGAGATGCACCTGATAATCCAATCCTTACATCACAACCTTTCCTTCCATTCCTAACTTGTCTCCCCACCCTTAACCTCTCTCTCCTCACCCTTAACCTCTCTCTCTCTCCCCTCCCTTAACCTCTCTCGCTCCCCTCCTTTAACCTCTCTCGCTCCACTCCCTTAACCTCTCTCGCTCCCCTCCTTTAACCTCTCTCGCTCCCCTCCCTTAACCTCTCTCGCTCCCCTCCCTTAACCTCTCTCGCTCCCCTCCCTTAACCTCTCTCGCTCCCCTCCCTTAACCTCTCTCGCCCCTCCCTAACATCTCTCTCAAACATTAAAAGAAGAAAAAACAAAGACTAACTTGATGCAGCACTGTATGCTGGTTTGGCATTAGGTGCACTAGAAAGCCTCGTCACTCTAATCTAATCTAGAGAATGGGAAGGATTGTCCCTGAAATCTCTACTTCTTTAAAACTGCTTTTCCTAACCTCTCTCCTGCTTCCCCAGTTTACGGCCACTGGCGTTACAAGCGTGACTGCGCCCGTCTTGGGGAGCCAGGACTAGGCGGCGACGAGCGGTACTGCATCTACCGCAGCGGCACATACAACATCCACATGGAATATTGCACATGCAACGACAAGGAAAACTGTAACGCCGCCACTAAACCTGGACGCGGTGCGATTGGACTGTGGGTGGTAGTGTCGTGGGTGACGCTGTTGACCGTGGCACAGAGGCATTGGTTGCTCAGGCTAGGTTAGCGGGACAAATACGTGCGGACCATAACGGTGAATGTAGTGGTGCTTCTGGCTGCTCAGGTTAGGTAAGCAGGACCACATTCCTGCTTTCCATCTAGGTGTTTGGTGACAGAGAGCGTTCGTGCTGCTACCGACCAACCCTGCCAAGTTCATTTTCCGAGGCTGATGTTGCTGAGACGGTGAGAAGTCGTTGGTGCCGTATCATTCTAGCTCACCTCTGTCGGGAAGAACAAAATTAATTCAAAGGAGGCATCTAGATCTAGCGGGATACTTTACCGCACCTTCATCGGGGAAGTCTCATTTTATTCAATAGTGGTATCTAGATTCACTCAGTTTAGATAGACAATAAATTGCTCAAAATATGCCGGTTGTCGGCCTAGTTTTTATGATCAATTCCATTGGTAGGTATGCAAATTATGATTCTACTAATGTTACTATAGGAAGTTATGTCCATTTGTGGACTTTTATGATAATTATTTCTAGTGACCTAATGAAGCTTGCTAGGGTATTGTCATTTTGTTTGTTTCTTCAAATAGGCCTTGTTTACTTCTCAGCAAAATAAATAACCTATTATATATAAAATCGAATTCAAAATATTATCTCGGATTCTTACGATTTGAAAATTTTGTGCGATTGAGATCACTATTGGCTTGTTTCTTTGATTTTGGGCGAGTGCTCATTCATTCTAAAAGACGAAACCAAATTCTCTTCATAGTTTAACTGAAACCGTAGCACTTTGAGTTTGCTGACAAGTCGTCTCTCGGTTTTGAATGTTGAAGTATAGGCCTAAGTGAAACTACTGTTAGCCTTCGACTGTACAAATCTTGAAGGTAACTTGCTATAAAGTATAAGAGCTACTTGTTGATCATTCTGGTTATTGGTAACTTGGTGTAGTTACTTGTAATTAGTTCCATGTATTCGTTCACGATGCTTCTCAATATAAAGCTAATGAATTCAATTGTTAGCGAAGATATTGATAGTTTTTGTTTGTTATTCGTCCTGCGGCTATTCATCTTTGCAATTGCACTCTTTCTGCGAGTGTCAAGCTATGAACGTGTGATGAAGTTCTCATGCGTTACAATCGCCGGCATTGGAGCAGCTCTCCCCCATGTAACTGATACAGCTTGAATTATTATTTATCCAAAAGGTTAAACGGTTAGGATATATCACTATGATATTAACGGTCTTTCCGTCATTTGTGAAAGAACACATTATGACAAAAATATTATAAATTCAAGATGCGAAAATGACAGGACATTAGTGGACCAACCTCTGTATTTTCACTTGCCATTAGTGTACCAAGCTCTCCGTATTTGCATCCTATATGTTGATTAACGGAATTAGTGCAATTCAAGCAATCGTGTCCAGTGTTTCTGCCACCATTGCACACACGTTCTTTGTTACATTAATAGCCAATTGATCTCTCAGTTTGATGCTCACCTGACTTGTTATTGTTGGTGGTTGTCATTTAGTTGAAGTTGCAAGCTTTGTGTAAACTTGAGGCTACTTGGTAGGAGGCCTTGTGAGCAATGGCTGTATGTTTTAGCAATACATGAATCGTCCCGTCCAGAATGTGTGCCGTATGTTGAAGTAACACATGAATCATTCCGTCCAGAATGTGTGCCGTATGTTGAAGTAACGCATGAATCATTCCGTCCAGAATGTGTGCCGTATGTTAGAGCAAATCATGAATCATTCCGTCCAGAATGTGATCTTTGCTGAACAATTGTTATGTTTTATATTTGATAATGAAAATGAATTTGTATTTGATGTAATTCTAGCTATGTAGACTGTCACTTGATGTAGGTAACGTTATATTTTAATTAGCTAACTTGCGTTAGGCGCAAATTTAGTTTGTCAATAATTTAGAACTTCGTTGTCGGAGTTGACGCAAATATATTTAAGAATCTCAATGGGCATTCCTTCTTACATTAGAGTTCTCTATACCAAATACTTGTAGTTGAGCATACTCAATAGCCACTGTTTTTTGTACAGACTGACATTCATTCAGTGCCAATTAATTATGTATTGGACGAGATAAGTGTCCAACATTGAAATAAATGCGCTTATGCAAGTATTTTAAACCAGCGGATCACATGTCGTGAGGATAATGCAGGGACCTAGCATTGCTATGTTCAATGATGCAGACTAGGCGTGCCTCGGTGACGTTTGATGCGAAGACAATCTGATCGAGCAAGAAATTCATTCAGTCATTTTGAAAGTATTCGTTAGCTATAATCTATAGTCACATTTATATCATCCTATTATGACTCACATGGAAATGAGGCTCAATAAATTCATTTGAATAGTTTCTTATAAAGCTGCGTTCAGATTGTAAATGCCGTGCCTACATCCCACGGAAAGTTGGAAATAAGGCCCAAGCCTCCCCTTTCGCTACCACCCCCTACCCTCAACCCAAACTCCAACGTTACCTATCCCGTCAACCCCTCCCATATATTACCCCCTTCCACCCGTTCTTTCCTCTAGCTCCCACCTCCGCTATCATTCTCTAACCTCAGTCCAAACTCCAACTCTGTCTATCCCGTTAATCCCTACCACATATTACCCCCTTCCACCCATTCCTTCTGCAATTTGCTGGTAGAAACCATGAAGCTATATAATATAGCTTTCTACAATAGATTAACATATGATAACAGCTGCTTGTCATTGCATTACTTTCTTTATAACAGTGATTTTTATTGAATATGTACGAAGATTCCAAATTTATTAGCTATTATCAATTTTTTTTCGCCACTGTACTTGTGTAAGTATGCATGATGATCAGTTGCCTTGGTGGATGAAATCAGCATCTGCAAGCTTGTCCCTCCGGTGGAACATGGAAGCTAATAACAACAAGCTTGTCCTCTGATTGATTTGGTCCTTCAACTTTCACGCGAGAGTAGGTGTAAGGTCTGCAATATCTGTATCGGAGTGAGAGGCTGCCACGGCCGAATACTTAGTGAGAACTTGCTGGCACAATTTGTACGCGACATGTCGCAACTGTTAGAATATATCATACACGTGTTAGGAGGAAATACTACGTTAAAATTATGATGGATAAATTGATATTTTTATACATACAGAATAGTCTAACTTTGAAGCACGTGGGCGTAATTATGTGATTGCCAACCATGTTACCATAGGCATTGGCTGTTCTTTTCCTTAGTGGTTTATCGCTTGATTGGCTATCGGCGCATTGATTTTGTTCGGCATATGAATGTATGTGAGCTTTCAATCTTTATTCATTTCGTATCCGTTGTTTAGTACGATTTGTTTGTCCTAGGCCTACTCTGTACTCG
>SDVV010041418.1:0-10439 GCA_016164225.1 Gammarus roeselii | reverse complement strand
TTCACCATCCCTGTTCTGATTCGAACCACGTCGTTGGTGATCCGGTCTCTCAGCGTTACTCCAGCCATGCTCCTCAAACACTTCATCTCGAAAACATTCAACCTTCTTCTCTCCTCTGCTCTCACCCCCCAAGCCTCAGCTCCGTAGAGTACAGTTGGGACAACAACACCCTCATACAGCCCTCTCTTTGCTTCCATCCCCAACGTCCTACAGCTCATTACACTTTTTAGTGCACCCAACACTGTACATCCCTCCTTCACTTGCGCCTTCACTTCAGTTTCCACTAGTTCAGTTTTCTCCACATGGGAGCCCAGATACTTAAAACACTGAACTTCCTCCAAGAGCTCTCCATTCAGGGTGACACTAATTTTGCTCGCATCGACAGTCCTCGAGCATCTCATTACTTTGCTCTTACCCACATTCACTCAAAGCTTCCTCCTCTCACACACTCTACCAAACTCAGACACTAGCCTACATAGCTTTTCCTCCGAATCAGCAACCAGGGCCGTATCATCAGCAAATAGCAACTGGCTCAACTGCCAACTCCGTCCATTCGCTTCCAACAGTTCCAAGCCACGACCCAGCACACTTGCGTCCACCTCCGTGACCACTCCATCCATATAGAGGTTGAACAGCCAGGGAGACATCACGCAGCCTTGTCTCAGTACCACTTCCACGGTGAACCAATCACTCACCTCGCTCCCCACTCTGACACATGCTCGGCTGTCAGCATAGAAACTCTGCACTTCTTTCAACAGATGTCCGCCCACTCCATACAAACGCAACACCCTCCACAGCGCTTCCCTGTCTCCAGATCCACGAAGGCCCAAAACACATTCTTTCCTTTGGCAAGGTACTTCTCACATACCTGTCCCACTGCAAAAATCTGATCGGTACACCCTCTACCACTCCTAAAGCCACACTGTTCCTCTCAAATTGCGCAGTCCGTACAGTCTCTAATCCTTTTGATCAGCAATCTACCGTACAACTTACCAACAACACATAACAGACTGATACCTCTCGAGTTGCAGCATTCATTTATATCTCCTTTCCCTTATACAGGGGAACAATGCAGGCACTGCGCCACTCACTCGGTACCACGCCTGCCGCAAAACACAAGTTCAGTAACCTCACCAACCATTCGACAATCTTTACTCCACCCTTCTTCAGGCACTCGGTCGCAACTTCATCAAAACCAGGGGCTTTCCCTGCTTTCACCACGTCCACCGCCTCCTGTACCTCTTCCCTGGTAATGTCCGTAATAAGTCTTTCTCCCAAAACTGGCATCCGAGCACCACCACTCACAGCAACACTGTCAGCCTCTCTGTCATCCTCGACATTCAACAACTTATCAAAATACTCGGCCCACCTCTTTCGTACATTACCACTTTCCAACAACAACTGGCCGTTTTCATGTTTCACCACTTCCTCCTTTCCGGTCTCTCCCTTTCTCACCCTCTTCACCTCTTTCCAAAACATCTTTTTGTTCTCCTCAAAATTCTGGCACAACCGTCTGCCCCACCTGGTATCAGCGTTCCTTTTGGCTCTCCTCACCACCCGCTTCACCTCGTTTCTCCTTTCTTTGTACCTTTCACAAGCCACCTCCGACTTCACCTGCAACCACTCCTCAAACGCAAAGCTTTTCCCTGCCACCGCCAGTTTGACCTCCTCGTTCCACCACTCGCAGCCTTTCCTCCTGCACCCGCCCCCCCCGGTGCACACCACACACCTTCGCACATCTCAGGAACGCTTCCCTTAACGTCTCCCATTCTCCCTCCCCATCTCTCAGATCCTGTCCTCTCACGTTGTCATATTCTTCCTTCAACGCCTGCTGGAACCCCTCGGCTCTACTTTTCTTATTCAGTCCACTCACTTTCACTACCTCTCTTCTTCCTCCCACTCGTTTGTTGCCCTTCCACTTCTGCTCCACTCTTGATCTACCTTCCACCAGCAGATGGTCAGACACTCCTCCACCCTCCCCTCTCAACACCTGCACATCCAACAGCCTACCCACCACTCTCCTCGATATCAGCACAAAATCCATCAGTGCTCTCTCCACCATTGCACCATGGCCATCCTTACCCATGTGTACTTGTGGATGTCTCGCTTCTTGAACAAACTGTTCCCGACCACCAACTCCTGTTCCATACACAGACCTTTCAGGTTTTCTCCACTGTCATTTCTACCGGGAACGCCATACCTTCCTATCACATTCTCCCCCATTTCCTCTCCAACTCTCGCATTAAGGTCACCCAGTACAACTACATTGAAATGACCTCCAAAACTCTCAATACACTCACTCAGGTCAGACCAGAATTGCTCCCTCTCCTCTTCACTCCTCTCGCTGCCAGGTCCGTAAGCACTCACAAATGCCCATCTTTTAAGCCTAACTTAACTTTCACCCACATCAATCTTGGGGACACCTCCTTCCATTCGGTAGCGCTACTAGCCAACCGATCGCTCAATATCAAGACCACACCTTATCGTGCCCTACCTTCCTCCACACCAGACTTTCTTCCACTTACAACACCAAACTCACATTCGCTCTTACTTTACAACTTCGTCTCACTTAGTGCCAACACATCCAACTTCTTCCTCACAAACATCTCACCAATCTTCCTCCTCTTTACATCACTCGTACTACAGCTATGCACATTCAGTGACCCTAACAATAGGGTTCAGAGAGGCGTGTGCCTCTCCTCCCCCCGCTCGTCTCTCCGTCTTCGAGGAAAGGTTTTACAGAGAACGGGATTCCTAGCCCCTTCGTTCCGCCCATTTAGTCGCCTTTTACGACACGCATGAGTTACGGTAGCACGATTCTACTCCTGGCTCCGGGGTGCCCCTTTAGTCGCCTTCTAAAACAGGCGGTGGATACGGTAGCACGATTCTAAAGCCCCGGCTACAAGGATAAAGTAAAGTAATACCAAGGAATAAATCAATTCATCGAAAACGCTCTCGCATCCAATATGATCGGATTACATTTATTGGCTCATGTCTAGCGACTGCTTTACTATTTACGACACCCAATGATATTGTTCCGTCCAGCTGCGTTACCAGCCCTTAAGAGCATAAGACTCCTCAAACAGGATAATAGCTTACTGTCCCGTTTACCTCATTTCGAAGGTGTATCAGTATTTTATCCTTCAAAACTACTGATTTCAATTAATCATACATCGTGGAAGTCCGACACAGCTCATTTGGGAGCCTAGAGCCTAAAATGCGAGACAAGTCTCAGTAATTACAAGGTCTATAACAACAACATTTTCATAGAGCTGTATATCTTGTTTCGCAAGGGTGTGGCTGTTGCGGTACAAGAATGCCTGCTTGAATGTCGCATAGGCCACTTTGATTTCTGCGTTCAGTATTTCGCAAGAAACTGTGGCCAGCTTTGCTCTAAGAAATGGATGCAACATCTCCTTTATGTACAGCACGGACCCGCCCCCACGTTTACTAGGGGTGGGTTTGTCTACGCTGAACTTTTGTAGCCTGGAAGCATTAACTCTGCTGCCAGGTTTCCACTCTAGAGATCGAGCCATGTTTCGTTTATGCCAATGACATCAAACGAGTACATATGACTGCGCGTTACAGAAGAAGGCCTTTCGGCGGTACGTGTCTCGGTCTTCGACATCTTTATCATTGGAGAGGATCTCAACCTGGCGGCTGTGGACCAGGATCTTGACCATCCCTAAAATTGCCTTCTTGTGAGCCCAGTAACGCATCTACCGTGCCCGCAGCTTCTTACTCTTGGAGCGACTGATCGGTCATCGCTCACGTCCGGGAATCTGCTGCGGGCACGGGACAATCCAGGTAGGGTTCCCTGAGGCCAAAACTGGACCGTTTGAAGCAGGCTGGACCCCTAACTTTTGGGCATCGTATTTCTTAGCGCTTAGATGGAGCAGTCTGCCAAGTCGGGCATTTCCTACATCATTCAGGTGTAGGCTGTCTCCTAGGAACAGATGGGCCTCTCCCAAAATTCATCAACAAGTTGATGAGGGATACCCCATCAGACTTGCAAATAGGCTCGAGGGCACGATTTATATAGGTTTACTTACTACACAGCTCGTCATCATTCATTCGCGGTAAGATGAATGTGATGGCCACTCGATCCGTTTTTGCCTTGAGATTAGAAATCAGCTGCCTATACTTGGCTAGCAGATCTTCTGACCTTGTCCTTTTAAGATAATTGGAGCCTACATGGCAGATGATGAGTGTATTCCGGCTGGAAACTACAACCTCTGCAAGGACACCTCTGATCTTTTCAATCGTGGCACCGGGCTTGCAAATAACCCTCCTCTTTGCCTTACACCTATGAGCAAATTCAATCGCCTGGTGTCGGACGATAGAGTCACCTACGACAAGTGTCTCAATTTTGCCGTACAAGTCCGTGAACCTCTCAAAAGTGTTCCTCGTTGGCATTACAAATGCGGGTTGTTTCATGATGGTAAACCGGTTCTGGACCTGCTGAAATCTATCCGAATCTACGCCGCCCCGTCGAGGTTGGATGCGGTTTCGTTTCGTGGATCTCTTGGTCCGAGGTATCGGCTTAGTCCCAGTTTTCAGTTTCCGGGCAGCCGATGACCTCTTGACCTGGCGGGAAGTTGCGAGCTCACATTCAGCACCGGCAGCCCTGATAAGGGTTTAGGGGTGGATGCGTGCTGCCGTTGCAGACTCTCACCCAGGATGTCACGGTAGGAAGTCAAAGCAAGACCACCAAGACTTCCCGCGATCGAACTGGGTCCCTTCGGTCAATGCTCTTCCGGGATTCTTCTCCGTCCAGCTGTATAGCATGGACCACCAACTCGTCAACTTTTACCAGTTTCCTCGTCTGTTCCGCCAGGCTCTTTCTAGCCTTCTCCATATCAGAACGTAAGTTTCTACTGAGGTCTGCAGCAAAACTTTCTAGATTACGCTTACTAACAAGGTCCTTTTGGACTTTACGTACCTCGTCACTCACCTCCGCTACGGACTCACAAGTCCTGCCGATTTCCTCTCTCATCTCCTCATACTCACCGGCGACAGTGCGCAGCTGCTGCTCGAGGACAAAGACCTTCCCCGCAAGGATCCCGTCCTCTCCGTCATCGTCCCTCCACCGCAGGCCCTGGAAGGTCACCAGGATCTTGTCAAGCCTGCCATCCAGCTCGCAGAACCGGCGGACATGGTCTGTCTCGAGGTCTCTGAAGACGCTCCTGCTCATCCTGGCGAAGCAGACCGAGCAGTCCGCCAGACTAGGAGGCATACTCATACGTCGTCCGGGGAGATCGTCGCACACTTATTTACACTTATTAACACTTATTTTCAGCAATTATTACAGCTCTCACACTCATTCAGAAGCGATTATTTTTCAGATCATTTACACTTAATAGATTTCTCATAATTAGAGTACACAAAAAAGAGAGTCGTTAGTAATCAGTATGTCAACAAACGCACTACTATTTATACTTAATGAAGTTATAAGGCTGTCAACATTATAGTCATTCTGAGTAGCTTAGCTTATTGTATGAAAAAAAGATTTTCGGTTGTCCAGATAAAAACATGTTTAGGTCATTCATCGTGAAGCGTCATACTGGTAGAACCTTGCTCAGGGTCGGTCTTTCATTCGTTGCCTCTAATATTGACCGCACTTGAGAACAGATAGCCACAGCATGTGTAGACGAGAGCATCCTCAGACAAACCGAAGCAGTCTTACAGCATCTTTCTTTCAACCGAGTTAGCTCAGTTAGAAGGAATCCAACGGAGGAAAAGTATTCATTTGAATAATCATGCTTAGTTGCTATATCGGCAATACTTCAACTGGATCAGGGATAACGGGCTCACCCAGAATTGTAATGAATTGCACTGCCATCCTGGCCTCAACTGCTTGGCTGGTTGTAGAGGTTTACAGAACAGATGTATCAAGGGAGCTAACATTTCTCTGGAAGAGCTTGTTACGTAGCTCTTCTCCCTGGCTGGCTGAAGAGGCTTGCAGAGCAGATGCCACAAAGAGGGCAAACATTAATCGGGTAGTGCTTGTTACGTAGCTCTTCTGCCTGGCTGGCTGCTGCAGAGGCCACAAGAAGGCCATCACTAATTTGGGAGTGCTTGTTACGTAGCTCATCTACCTGGCTGGTTGTAGCGGCTTCCGGAGCAGCTGTTATAAGGGGATTCAACAATGTTATTAAGCGTACCTGACGAATTTCTCTTGTGTCTGGCTGATGTTAGATAAATATTTACCACTACCACAATATTACATATAAGGGTGGGCAACCTTCTGATCCATTGACTAATGTGTGATTCACTCCCACACATTCCTACGAGTCTCTATCGAAACCTGCCCATATCCCCCATCCTTCCACTCATCCCCTGCTATTGTCATCCATCCACTCTGGTGCTCTCTTGACCAATAATTATCCCCATCCCGTATCACCCATCCATACATCCTTATACTCATTCCTATATTTATCGGACATGCCCTCATCATGATCAAAAGGCTTCGGTGAACGATTTCCGTCGACAAACTTCAATTTCAAACTTTATCGGACATGCCCTCATCATGATCAAAAGTCTTCGGTGAACGATTTCCGTCGACAAACTTCAATTGCAAACGCGTTGGATGCGCATAGCTTGTTAGACAATAAAATTAAACCAGAGGAATGCCCTTTTGACTAGGAAAATGAACATGCAGGCGAGAAAAGAGCACCATTTTACCACAGAACAAAAAAGAGAACAGGCGATAAATGTGCAACACAAGGCCACAAAGTAATAAGCAGGAACAGGAGAGAAATGTGATCCACTGCACCGCAAATAAAAGATAAAAACTAACGAGAGTAGCGCACCAATAGACCACAAAGTAATAGGAGAGAAGAGTCTGATGGTAACATTGAACTAGTTGGAGAAGCTCACTATTCGACCAAAAAGATATTCGATATCACTGTCGTTAAAAAAGTGTTTTTTGCCATAGAGAGGAGCGAACAGACACTGAATTGCATTACATCAAAAAATAATAAGAGACAACCTGCGTTGAAGGAGCTTCTTCGGTTTGCTTGTGGAAGCAAGATGGGACAAGTGAAAGGATTACGTCAGTAGTATTTCAAAGAAACGAGGAACGGTCCAATAAAGTCAGGTGAAGCAGGTTAAAAAGAAGGAACACTGATCTGATTTCAAAGTTATGGAGCACGCAAAGAGGCCTGCCGGCAGATTGTGGTGAGCACAGGCACCCTGCATATGTGAATTAGGTGTCAGTTTTCGAAAGTTTGAGTCTCATCTGGAATGGTGGATAAAAGGTTGTGTTCATTTAAATGGTCACCATGTAGCACAGTTCTACGCTCTCGTCGTGCCACCATGTGGCACAGTTCTACGCTTTTGTCGTGCCACCATGTGGCACAGTTCTACGCTTTCGTCATGCCACCATGTGGCACAGTTCTACGCTTTCGTAGTGCCACCATGTGACACAGTTCTACGCTTTCGTCGTGCCACCATGTGACACAGTTCTACGCTTTCGTCGTGCCACCATGTGGCACAGTTCTACGCTTTTGTCGTGTCAGCATGTAGCACAGTTCTACGCTTTCATCGTGCCACCATGTGGCACAGTTCTACGCTTTCGTCGTGCCACCATGTGGCACAGTTCTACGCTTTCGTCGTGCCACCATGTAGCACAGTTCTACGCTTTCGTCATACCACCATGTGGCACAGTTCTACGCTTTCGTCGTGCCTCCATGTAGCACAGTTCTACGCTTTTTTTGTGCACCATGTGACACAGTTCTACGCTTTCATCGTGCTACCATGTGGCACAGTTCCCCGCTTTTGTCATTTCACCATGTGGCACGGTTCTACGCTTTCGTCGTCCCTCCATGTGGCACAGTTCTACGCTTTTGTCGTGCCACCATGTGGCACAGTTCTACGCTTACGTCGTGCTACCATGTGGCACAGTTCTACGCTTTTGTCGTGCCACCATGTGGCACAGTTCTACGCTTACGTCGTGCTACCATGTGGCCCAGTTCTACGCTGTCGTCGTGCCTCCGTGTTCCCAATGTCGAGTGAGTGGAGTTTGCATTTAGCAATCTGTCTCTTTATCAACGGAATGACTCTCCATCAACGGAGAGCATTGATAGAAATCGTTTTGGCTTCTGCTTGCCGTGAGGTGTTGTTTAATCATTTTATACTGAAACACTCACCATTTCATTTGGTTTCGTTTTGCCATACATGTATCTTAGGATCATTTTGTATCATTGCCAAATTTGGATAGCATCAGAAGTTTTTTGTTACAAGCGATTCGTTTCAATATCCAATGTGTATTGTGTCCTAAAAAAAACGAAGGCTGACTTCGGGTACTCAGATTTTTATCCAAAATCATCACAATTTGCGAAAATTTTAGAACATATATTATGTGAATGGAAGCAAACTAGAAAAGTATTTATCAGCTTGTTCTATTTTTAGGCAAACATAAGAAGTTGGAAATCAAGATATTCCTGAGAAGATACATATGGAAGAAATTTGGACCAGACACATGATAAAAAAATAACCGTTTCTAGAGTAACTGCTGTAGTTTTTAGCTCACTTCCATCACAAAGTATGGTTAGTTATTATGACCAACATATCAGGAGAAAATAATACACATACATAGTCATGATAAACTCATATTGGTATGGAAGAAATTAGATCACAGTTTCTCGAGAAAATATTAAGTTTTCAGCTACTTTATTCCGCAACAAACGGAAGGATTTGAAGCCTACTAGTCAATTTCAATCATGTGTATCCACTGGAAGTAAGGTAGATATACCTAATGGTATTATACCATACTAAATATAAGTATCGACATGTGGAGGAACTGGTATTTCTGATTTGAAAAATAGTTTTCAGCTTGTTTCCATCGTAAAGCAAGAAATATTATGATGACAGTATACTTTCGGCAACAATTTGTACATTTTCCGACGATTTTGACTAGACACATTTAGTGGAAAAAAATAGACTGATCTAGTAATGATACACTCGAGAAATATGTATTGAAGTATAACAAAATGTGTAAGTCCTAAGTTGAACATGATTTTTTTTGTTCATTTTTATCGCAAACAGAAAGATTGGATGCACGATATTTGACAGAAAATATGTATATTTCCGAATCGATTTGTACTAGACAAATTCGAAAGGAAAAATTAGACAAATCTATCAATAATCAACTAAGAATAAAGGTTGGAATATAAATAAATCGCAGCTAGCTTCGACTGTAATGAGATAAAAGTTTTGATGGTACGATATATCCGGAAAAAAATGTATATCTTGTGGATTTCGACCGGACATAGTGAGTTGAAAAGTAGAATTACAGAATAATATTGAGCAGCAAAAGAAATTTTCCCAATGGTATCCATATTTCTCGAAATTGTCTTACAAACAAATATTATTCATATGAACGGTGTTTGCATAACTTTTTGAGGATATGAGCGTCGATGTCTACTAAATTCCAGTGGAGATCCAGTCGATAGCCCAGTGGATGTTTGCAGATGGACTCTTAATTTGTGGGGTTGGGTCAGCCTAGAAGAATATGAGTTCAGAAGGTCATAAACGGTGTGAGACTCAGCATGCTAACGACGCCAGCCTCTTTAGTCACAGAAGTGAGGCAAGAATGGAGGAACCTTGCATTGAGGCCAAGACAGAAGCGGAGTCAGTATTGAACAAAGGCTAGGCTCTGTAATACTTACAATGCAAGTAGAGTAACTCCCGTTATCATATTTTTCACAGAATCTGGCACAAAAACACAATATAAGCTCATTTAAAAATAATAGCTGAATGATATTAATTGACACTTTTTCAACAAATGAATTTTACAACAGCCGTTCTCGATTGAATTCGATTTGATTAAATTTATGTTAACTAAAGAAAAAAAAATTGACATGCAGAGGTTCAAGATTCAAGACAGAAGAGTATGTTTCTATCTACTGTTCCTCAGCCAATGACCAGAAATTGCTACAATTGGAGATGGAGCTGCACACGTTGCTAAGATCGAACCGCCGTAGCTAATATGTTCTGTCAGCAGCATATCTGTTGGTAAAATCAAGTCAGGTGTGTGAGTTGATGTCCAATATATTCCCTATTTAGAATTTAACTCATAGAATAAGGCTTACAAAAGAAGATTGCCTATCTAAATTATACATTTACTGTTTGTTATGTGACAACAGAGACAGAATAGTTTCATTCCTCTTGTAATTTGTGGAAACAAAATTTTATTTTATCGTACTCACTTCTGAGCGCAGTCAGAAAACTGTACCCTCCACTCGCAGGATGTTTTTACCGAATATAATTAACGTTATCGAGCGTAAACAAACAAAATGTGATTATTATTTTATATAAATAAGACAATTCAATTTACAACAGCCGTTCTCAATTGAATTCAATAACAAATCAAGGCAACTTTCCATCCATATTGTATCTCCAGCCTGCTTCATGCTCACTTTCGATCGATATTGTGC
>SDVV010041417.1:0-10439 GCA_016164225.1 Gammarus roeselii | reverse complement strand
ATGGTCGTGGGTGGGGGGGTCCCGGCCATTATGACGCGGCGGGGGTAAACCAGTGAAAACTGTCGGGCCCTGCTGCTGACGACGGTTCCTCGGTACACTCGGGACCCAGAGTGTAAGTTGAATGGCTACCGGCCGGACCCTTTAGCACAAAAGGGCTAAGTTGTGTGAGTGTGAGCGTGTGAGGTGCGCCTTGCCGTCGGCCACCCCCCTTTCTGGGGGATGCGGCCTAGTGTCTGTATCTGTATCTGTTTGATGTTGTCAATCACTCGGTTTTGTTGAACAAGCCGAGATATATGGGTGTTGCTTGTGGATTGGTGGACTGGATTCATAGTTTTCTGATCGGAAGGCAAATATGCGTTTCTGTGGGGGGAGAAGTCAGTGAGTTCCGGGAGGTGACAAGTGGAGCGCCCCAGGGGTCTGTGTTGGGTCTGCTTTTGTTTCTGCTATATGCCAATCACGTTGCAGCCGGTGTGGTTTGTCAGTGGAAGGCTTTTGCCGATGACTTCATTTTATTTTTGAGTTTCCCACGCGATGTACGAGCAGTTAGCCCGGGTGGATGTGTCTTTCTTGCAGAGAGATCTGAATTTGGTACAGTCTGTGTTGCTGTTTTGGAATCTCTTGCTGAACACCAACAAGTGTGTCTTTATGCGTTTCTACAAGGGAGCCTACACAAGTCAAGCAGGCCAACTCAATCAAGATACCTAGCCTGTGGTGGCGGCGTCTGGGGCTCCGGCCCCAGCGAAAGTCCCTCAACCCACCTGTTTTATGTCCTTGCCGGTGGGGACGGCGTCGCGTGCACCGTCTTTGCGGTGTTGACGTCGATGCAGCCTGTGCGCTGCCCGGGCCTGCCCACCGATACTCTCAGAACACAAGAGCCACAACATATACACTTTTTTTTCATGGACGAGTGAACAATCACCATCTCACTCCTACAAAACATCCCTAGACCCAAGCAAAAATTATCAAAAATGTTTTGGTGTCCACGACTACAACTATACCACAGGGGTGGCTGTTCGTCGACTACCACACAACCCATAAAGTCAATTCAGATAGCAGCAATAGCGCTCTACCCCGCCATCAAGCCGGTCACCCCTATCTCTCCTCCCAAGTCCCCCCGTCTCAAAACGCGCGTGTCGGTGGGTATCTGGGAACGGGCGGTGCGCTGACGTGGTTTCCACAGCCGCAGGTGGAAACCGGGGCTAGACAACAAAACAACAACAACAACAGAGGTTTGTCTTGAATTGGAACAGCTTGATGGAATTGCTCATAATTTGAATGGTGTGGTAATCAAGCTTGTCAATTCCTGCAGGGACTTCGGGGTGCTTGCTGAGTCAAGGCTGCAGTTTCATCTCCACGTAAGGAGTGCTGTGATGAGCGTTATAATGAAAGATTCCACTCTCGCGACCAGTCTGCTTTGCTCTTCTGTCAATAGGAGTTCTATTTTCATGGTGTCATTGTTTTTTACTCATAAAAGACCTATCTTGGACTAATGCTCGTGTGTGTGGAATGAGAGATATTTGGGGGATATTAGACTGTTGGAGTCTGTGCAAAGACGGTGGACCAGGGAGATTGATGGGCTGTATGGTGTAGACTATGGTAAAAGGCTCAGAGCTTTGCAGTTGTTTTTTGTCCGAGGGAGGTCATTGCGTGCGGATCTGGTGAAGTGTTGGAAGATTTTCCATTGTTCTGTAGATTTAGGTTTGTCTGCCCTTTTTGAGAGAGCTCCAGATATCAGCACACGTTGGCATTCTCTCAAGCTGATGGTTCCGCGCTGTCAGACTGATTATAAATGCAAATTCTTTCATTCTCGTTGTGTGCAAGTTTGGAACCAACTGACCGCTGATGTGGTTCAGTGTGATTCCCTTCGTGGCTTTGTAAGGGCCTTGGCTGAGGAGTTGAGTTAGGGCAGGTGTTGTATGAGTTTTGCTAGACCCGGTGGATTTGATTTTGGATTTTTGTGAATGTTTCTGACAGTTGTGTGAAGTTGTTGACTGACTATGGTGTTGTTTTTCTTCAACCTTTCAAGAGCATCCCGACCAGCGTCCTGCTGCCGTTTTTGTGCCTTTTTTTTAGTGCTGGCATGCCAGGGTATACCTGCTGCGTCCCATGCCTGCTTGCCTGTTGACACGGCTGTCGGGGCTGCAAAAAAGAGATAGCTATGGCAAGACTATCTTCACTCACATCCCCTTACAGTCACACTACCGCAGGATGCATATCTCCCTGCACTGCTTAGGTATCAATTTCAATGGTCTAAGGAGGTGTCCTCCTGATTGATGTGGGCAAAAGTTAAGTTAGGCGTAGAAAGATGGGCATTTGTGAGTGCTTACGGACCTGGCAGCGAGAGGACTGAAGAGGAGAGGGAGCAATTCTGGACTGACCTGAGTGAGTGTATTGAGAGTTTTGGAGGTCATTTCAATGTAGTTGTACGGGGTGACCTTAATGCGAGAGTTGGAGATGTAGTGGTGGAGAATGTGTCAAGAAAGTATGGTGTACCCGATAGAAAGGACAGTGGAGAAAACCTGATAGGTCTGTGTATGGAGCAGGAGTTGGTGGTCGGGAACAGTTTGTTCAAGAAGCGAGATATTCACAAGTACACCTGGGTAAGGATGGTTATGGTGCAATGGTGGAGAGAGCACTGATGGATTTTGTGCTGATATCGAGGAGAGTGGTGGGGAGGCTGTTGGATGTGCCGGTGTAGAGAGGGGAGGGTGGAGGAGTGTCTGACCATCTGCTGGTGGAAGGTAGATTAAGAGTGGAGCAAAAGTGGAAGGGCAAGAAACGAGTGGGAGGAGGGAGAGAGGTAGTGAAAGTGAGTGGAATGAATGTGAAAAGTAGAGCCGAAGAGCTCCAGCAGGCTTTGAGGGAACAATATTTTAACGTGAGAGGACAGGACCTGAGAGATGTGGAGGAAGAATGGGAGGCGTTAAGAAATGCGTTGCCGAGATGCGCGAAGAAGGTGTGTGGTGCACGCCGTGTGGGAGGGTGCAGGAGGAAAGGCTGCGAGTGGTGGAACGAGGAGGTCAAACTGGCGGTGGCACGGAAAAGAGGAGCGTTTGAGGAGTGGTTGCAGGTGAAGTCGGAGGTGGCTCATGAAAGCTACTAAGAGAGGAGAAACGAGGTAAAGCGGGTGGTGAGGAGAGCCAAAAGGGATCATGATGCCAGGTGGGGCAGACAGTTGTGCCAGAATTTTGAGGAGAACAAAAAGATGTTCTGGAAAGAGGTGAAGAGGGTGAGAAAGGGCGAGACCGGAAAGAAGGAAGTGGTGAAAGATGAAAACGACCAGTTGTTGTTGGAAAGTGGTGATGTACGGAAGAGGTGGGCCGAGTATTTTGATGAGTTGTTGAATGTCGAGGATGACAGAGAGGCTGACATTGTTGCTGTGGGTGGTGGTGCTCGGATGCCATTTTCAAAGAACGACTGGTTGCCAACATTACCAGGGATGAGGTGCAGGAGGCGGTGGACGTGATGAAAGCAGGGAAAGCCTCTGGTTTGGATGGCGTTGCGACCGAGTGCCTGAAGAAGGGTGAAGTAACGATTGTCGAATGGTTGGTGAGGTTACTGAACTTGTGTTCTGTGGCAGGCGTGGTACAGAGTGAGTGACGCAGTGCCTGCATTGTTCCGCTATGTAAGGGCAAAGGCGATAAAAATGAATGCTGCAACTCGAGAGGTATCAGTCTGTTATGTGTGGTTGGTAAGTTGTTTGGGAGAGTGCTGATCAAAAGGATTAGAGACTGTATGGACAGCGCAATTGGAGAGGAATAGTGTGGCTTTAGGAGTGGTAGAGGGTGTACCGATCAGATTTTGCAGTGAGACAGGTCTGTGAGAAGTACCTTGCCATAGGAAAGGATGTGTTCTGGGCCTTCATGGATCTGGAGAAGGCATACGACAGAATTGAAACGAAAGCGCTCTGGAGGGTGTTGCGTTTGTATGGAATGGGCGGACATCTGTTGAAAGCGGTGCAGAATTTTTATGCTGACAGCCGAGCATGTGTCAGAGTGGGGAGCGAGGTGAGTGATTGGTTCACAGTGAAAGTGGGACTGGAACAAGGCTGCGTGATGTCTCCCTGGCTGTTCAACTTCTACATGGATGGAGTGGTCAGGGAGGTGAACGCGAGTGTGCTGGGTCGTGGCTTGGAACTGTTGGAAGCGAATGGGCGGAGTTGGCAGTTGAGCCAGTTGCTATTTGCTGATGATACGGCCCTGGTTGCGGATTCGGAGGAGAAGCTATGTAGGCTAGTGTCTGAGTTTGATAGTGTGAGAGGAGGAAGCTTTGAGTGAACGCGGGTAAAGTAATGAGATGCTCGAGGACTGTTGATGCGAGCAGAATTAGTGTCCTTCTAAATGGAGAGTTGCTGGAAGAAGTTCAGTGTTTCAAGTATCTGGGCTCCCATGTGGAGAAGACTGAAAAAGTGGAAACTGAGGTGGTCGGGAGTGAAGGAGGGGTGCAAAGTGTTGGGTGCATTGAAGAACATAATGGGCTGCAGGACGTTGGGGATGGCAGCTAAGAGGGAAAAAAGGGCTAAGGTGTGCGATTGTGAGTGTATGACAGTGTGAGGTGCGCCTTGCCGTTGGCCACCCCTTTGCTATGGGATTTTGGCCTAGTATCTGTATCTGTATTTTGAGGGTGTCGGTGTGCCAACTGTGCTGTACGGAGCTGAGACTTAGGGGGTAAGAGCATAGGAGAGAAGAAGGTTGAATGTTATCGAGATAAAATGTTCGAGGAGCATAGCTGGAGTGTTGCTGTGAGACAGGTTCACTAACAACGTGGTTCGCATCAGAACGGGGAAGGTGAAGAAGTTAGAGGGCAGAGTTGATTCACGTGCTCTGAGATGGTTTGGGCACATGGTGAGGATGGATAAAGGGAGGTTGGTGAAAAAGGTGTTGAAGTCATAGGCGAGTGGACGTGGGCCTAGAGGGAGACAGAAGTTTGGGTGGATGGATGGTGTGAAAGAAGGAGAGACATGGGTGTGGAGGTAGCAAGAGAGCGTGCACTTGATAGGCATGAGTGGAGAATGATAGGTAACGGATGAGTTTTGACGCTGCCCTGATGTGCTTTCCCGCCCTAGGCATATTGTTGAGAGACGGGATAGTCGTGGGCGGGGTGGGGCCGGTCATCATAATGCGGCAGGGGTAAACCAGTCATGCTGTGGGCCCTGCCGCCGACACTAATCCCGAACCGCACTCATGACACGGAGGGTGTGTTGCGGGGTTTCCCGACGGACTTTTTTGGGCAAAAGAGCAAAGGTGTGAGTGTATGACAGTGTGAGGTGCGCCTTGCCGTCGGCCACCCCCCTTGCTGGGGGATTTCAGCCTAGTTTCTGTATCGGTAACTATTTAACCCAACCAGAGGTGCCATAATTGTCTCTCAGCCCTTCAATTAATAGTGTAATTGGAGGGTCACTAAGTTAATGGTTCAAAATTAGGTTCACTAGCTATGTCAGCATAAGTCACAATGGAAACAATAATGAAAAACACCTGTGTGAAAGGTTTAAGAATTTCTATTAAGAATATACTAAACCTTTTCAAAGTATCCAAGTATCAGCCCATCTTTACTACTAAGAGTTGACTAACCATAACTTCTTTTGAAGGAGTGTATGAAAGAGCTGCCAAAGACCCCTCGCTCTTCCCACACCGTGAGGAGCCTGTTGAGGCCGCGCTTTGACTTGTCATCCAGACGCACAGCTCCAAGATGCTCAAACACCTGCCCAAAAGATCATGCAAATAGAAACAAAAATATTGGAGCTACCACTCTGTAGATATTCCCTTGTCTAGTACCTGTGCTATACAACACATAAATATTTGCAGCAAGATTCTTTTAAAAAGTTCCAATAATATGGTTCAAAGTTGAGATGTGCCAAGTTATCAGCAATGATCTTTCAATCAATACAACCCATACTCTAATAGTTACATTCCTAATTTTCATATATATTAATGTTTAGTGAGTCCACATATAGATTCGTTTACAAATTTTTGATTTACTGATAAAATCACTTGTTGTGATTGTAAGGGGTAATCATTATTTAGCTACTAAGAGTATCAGTTTAAAATTTACTAACAATTGTCCAAAATTTGGGTAGCTATTGGGGTTGCAGGGCACCTTTTTGTTTTCTGAGCAGTTTGTAGCTATCCCTGTCATGAGTCAACAAATTTTTTTTTTGAATATTCCTAAACTTTGAGTTGACTGATTATAGGATGTTACTATATGTGAACATAGCAATCAATGCCATGAATTGCAGCAACCTATAAATATTTTCAACAAATTTAATAAGTTGTGGTGGGTGGCCTATAGCTTTCTATCATAACATACTTTCAATGTGTGCCGCAAACAATTTTATGAAACCATAATGCTTTCATTGCCCTTCTATTGTTGAACAATTCATGGTTGCCAGGTTGTCTTTGACAGATCTGGAGTGCAAAAAGCTAAATATTCAGGGTATTTTGCTACCGTTAAGTGGAATCGTCCAGAGTTGGCAGGTTTCAACTATGTTGAGCCAATGTAGGGAGACCTCCCAGTGGATGAGTCAGTTGTTGAGCTGGACAGCTCTGCAGTCCAGCTCAATATTTATCATCAGAGACTGCTCTCACCCATTGGCATCATTATCCATGCTCACTAATGACCACAAGATCTTTGATATCAAAAATGAACTGAAGAAACTAATGACCAGCTTTTATTAGCTTGCACAGCAAAATTATTCTGTAAGCCGGGTAGTGCTGAACACCAGAAATAATTAGTGATGTTTTCTTTGGATTATCAACCCTTGACCAACCCTCAACTACATTGATAGCTAGCTACATCTCTAGATCAAGGGTTCATTCATTAATGTCAGTTGCAAATTTACAGAGAAAGCTGTTGAATTTTCCTATTTCACTAGACATTTCCAAACAGAAGAACAGGGGTGAATTTCAAAGTGTTATAAAACTACAATAAACAAAATAACATTTCATAAACTAAACGAAATGGTTCAAAAAGACTGGGGGATTGTGACTCCTATATTTTCAATTACATTTTACATGAGTGCCTTTTATTATGCAGCACTTGGAAGATTTCAATAACATGTGCCCACATTACATTGGGATGGCTGCTATCAAGTTTTTGATCTTCATCAGTAGATCGTGAACAGTTTTGAGTCATTACAATATACATTATCCATACAGTAACCCAAAATATAAATAAACAGTGCAGCAAGATCTGGGAAATGCTGGAGCTCATGGAAATGTGAAGTTGTCTGTAAGGATTCAGCTTCAAATCAATTTTTATCTTCAGTAAGGAACTGCACTTCACGTTCAATGACAGTACAGATTTTAAATAGCTTTTATTAGGATCTATACATATCTACTGAAACTGATAACTTCAACATTTTCAAGAAAAGAAAAAAGCTCTAGGGCTTTCAGGAGCTTTTTTTTTGTGCTGGCTGAGAATTGCTTTCATAGGCATATTCCAGATATTATAATGCTTGCCATATTTTTTCTGGGTTTTCATAACTTAGACTGCTGCTTCAAAGAGCTCCTGAACTTCATCAATCCTTTCATCTGTGTTGAGCATGATTACTATGAGGAAGATTCTTGGGAGTGATGACCAATATTATTTGTTTACATTGTAACTTGTATATCTGTGAAACAATCCCAGTATTTCTGAACCGTTGACAGTTAAGTCTATGTAAATGAATTAATTTCCTAGGAAATCTACAGATTTCTATTTAGGTGTGATCAGCAAGCGTTTGTTAAAATACCTGACAGCTAGGTAATCTTGAGAAATGCTCACCTTAGGTAGACGTTTCCCAAACTCTTTATTGTATTCTGGTCCTTTTTTCTTGCTGTTCTGGATTACATCATTGGCCAGGTACATGAAAGTCAGTTTTCGCGCATCTGAAACTACAAAGAAAAACATGAATCTGATAAAAATCATAGACAACATTAAGTAGAACAATTCTAATTTCTGGCAACATTATTTTCAATTACTAACATAACAGTTTTTGATCACCTTTTAATTTGGAATTGTAATTCTCAACTATAGCTAAATGATGGGCAGAAACAATTGCAAGCCCATAAACTAACACAGTTTGACAGAGTTGCATAGCAAATTCAAATTAGAAAACCTACAATAAAATTATCGAATAGAGGAGGCGATCTGTGTGTAGACATACATCACTTACAACAAAAACTTTGTCTAACATCCCACAAAGTTTTAAATTCATTACTGATAAGACTCAGGGTATTTAGAGGTTACTACCACCCTCATGTGTGCAATCTACATGATTTTAGAGGATTACAACCATCTAAATATGTTTTTTTTTTAGTTTGTCAACTTCTCTAATAGAGGGGTTACCATTTTTCTTGAAGACTGTCATTTTACTATCATGTGAAAATTACACTAGACTAATTTTATAATACCAATAGCAACAAATTATAACTGACCCCATCATACAAAATGTAGCAGTTGTTGTTTTACTGTAGCTACTTGGCTAACAAAATTAATGCAAATATATGTACTAAAATTAGAAAGCTATTAATGAAAATAATTGAAAAGGTTGCACCTTAATACAATTTAATGGAGCTGAAACCAATCAGTAAATAGGAAATTCACCAGTTAATAAAAAGCCATGAACAATGTCTTACATAAAAAAATTATCTCTGTAATTTTGAGGTAGCTACCCATAGGTATTAGCAAATAGTGGCTGTTACTTTATTGTGGACAGCACAAACTGTGGACCCATGGTAATTCTGGCTACTACTAACAAAACTTTTTATACCATACTTGACCAAACTTTGTGATTCAAATTTTTATTTTTGGAACTACAAGAATTGGTAATTCAAAGGTCCCTATAACTAACCACCATGACACAAAAATGAGTCATTCTTCGACTTTGACACTGTCTACAGGGCTGAAAAAGCCATCAGTATTAGCTACACTTAAATAAATACTGTTAGCTAACCAACATGATCAAAGTTTAGTGTTTTATCACAAATGTCAACATTACACGTGGAATGCAATAGGAAGAACAAGGTTTGATGCAGTAAAGATGGACAGTTGAACACACAAGTAACCAGCAGAAGTTTATTGGAAGAAAGCAGCAGCAAGAGTAACCAGATGAAGTTTATTGGAAGCAAGCCACAACAAGACTGAACAGGATGAGAGGTAGCTATATAAGGAACATATAAGTTAACGGGAAGACACAAAAAACCCTTGCAGTGAACACAAACTTCATTTGAAGTTTGACATCAACCAGCCAATGAACAGATTATCCACAAGGTTTGACACCATGTTTGACCAAGTATATTTCAACTGGTATGTTGGGTATTGCTCTCAAGTCAGGTATCAGGTAAACAATACTTGGCAACTGTACCAGGCTGAGAACTTAGATTTATTTTGGGTGTAATCTTACAATTTTCAGAAAATTTCAGTTCTATCTTCTTCATCAAGGCCCAAAAAACAACAGCAGTGGAGATTTTAGTCTTCACAAATGGAAAAACAGTTTACTCAAAATTAAAGACTCCACTGCAGGAATTGGAAAACTTTGATCAGAAGGTAGCTACAACATCAAACAGAGGTCTATTGTGCTTCAATAGTTCATCCAAATGTATACCCCACATCCTCCAAAATAACAGTCTTCATACCATTCTCTTCTCCCACTTCACTTAAATTGGTTTCTGAGGGTGTGTGTTGTGCAGTTGACACAACCTCTCTTCATTATCTTCAACCTTTCTCTGCAGAGCAGATTGCTCCCTGATGCAGGTTGTGCAGGGAGAGAATGTTGACGTGACGGATCAACTGTTATTGGATTGCTTTGCATCTTGTGGCTTGCATCAGTGAGTGAGGGAGCAGACTTTTCTATTGTCCAGCAACATTCTGAATTTATTTTCACACTTACAAGCAAGCCAGATTGTGGTGGGGGTGTTGTTGTTTTAGCTCCTTTTCCAAGGTGTGCTCACTTGCTTGTTATTTGTGATTTGATTGGGAATGTCTTAGAGCCTGATGGTGCAAGGCCCCAAGCTCTGAAGTATTCGTAGCACCGGGGTAATTACAACGCTCTTTCCAAAACATTGTCGAAGATTGATTAGCCTCTTGAATTTGTTCAACTGGGTATTTGTGAGGCATTTGGTGTGTTCCTCACTATACTGAGGAGTCTGATAGACTTGCATGTGCCTCTTGCTGGAGACTTGTTTAGGGTACCATGGTCTGTGCTCAGTATGAGGAGCATCTCATGGATCGATTTGGTGAGTGTCCAAAGCTCTTTCACTCATACATCCGCAATAAAAAGAAGGGTCGTTTGTCCATTGGTCCTCTTCACGCTGCTGGTGGTGGGTATGTTGACTGCCCCCAGGTCATGAGTGAAACTTTTGCTGATGCCTTTGCTTCCGTTTTTGTTGTTGATGCTCCTCCTAATCCAGCTCTCAACCAGGTCTTTCATGGAGGGATGCCTGATCCAGTTGTCACTCATG
>SDVV010041416.1:0-10439 GCA_016164225.1 Gammarus roeselii | reverse complement strand
TAGTATTTACATACTTTTATTAGTATCATTTACAGATCTTGCTGACATCATCAATGACTTCTAACTCGTTTTTTCGATTACAGCATGGCTCGTACAGCACCCATACCCATCATCACGATGTTTAAGTTTCCTCGCAGGTTTCCGTATTCGTATCAAAGATATGGTGGACTATATGAAGGAATTTAAGAGGAAACTGCTACAAAGTGATAACGGGTACGGAAGTATGTTCGCACCATGTTGATACAAAAATGCATAAACGTTGATGATGTCAGCAAAAACTGTAAATAATACTAATAAAAGTATGTAAATCCTAAATTAAATTGTCTATCATATCCTAAAAACTCAAAGGTTAAGCAATGAATTTGCATATAACGTGTGAGTTGGAGGCAACATCGAATTGTCGTGTTTTTTTTAGATCATAATTGGAAGTGTGTATCAAAACTGCAAAGGTTAGATCAAAAATGTAGAGACAAGTGGAGCTGATTTGTTATGGATTGTATATATCAATGACAAAATACCGTACATAAATTAGGTAAGGTTAGGTTTTTGCCATGGACATACGTATACAGGTCTATATACGTACATACATACGTAATTGATCGCCGAAGCGAGTGATGATAGGCTTAAAGATTTGCAGACGCATTATAATAGCAAATTGTATGGCGTGATTGGAGTCAGTGTCACGTGAAGGACAAGCGGAGACGGACAGATCATCCTCCAATAGATAACAATCAATGTTCAAGTGACATGAATTATATTACGTGTTGTGGAAAATGAAATCACCGAAGATGATTTGAGTTGGATCGAACAAATATTGACTATTGTTGAAAATATCCGATATCTCAGAATGGGTAAAAACAGAATCAAAAGAGTGGGAGATGACATTCATATATGGATGAAGGAAAAAGGAAGTCGACTCTGGGTAACTGACATTGACGAGTTTCAGTCGTATGTAACAAACTTCAAGGGTAATAAGAAAGCAACTCTCGAAATTGATATGATCCGAGTGGAAAATCATCATGATTGTAATAAAGCTGAAGTGGTGGGCAACGGTTTTTTCTTATGAACCAAAGAAAACCTGGAACGTATGAAAGAATTCCTCATAGATGAAAAACAGAATGACATTGAATATGAGAAGATTCGAATAATTAAAGTTCAAGAAGAAGAAGAATTACATTTGTGTGCTCAAGGGCACGGAACAGCCTTCGGTGTTGTTCGCAACAAAGATATGGTGGATTATATGATAGATTTTGAGAGGAAACTTGAACATCGTGATGATGGGTATGGGTGGCTATACGAGCCATGCTGTAATCGAAAAAACGAGTTAGAAGTCATTGATGATGTCAGCAAGATCTGTAAATGATACTAATAAAAGTATGTAAATCCTAAATCAATTGTTTATAATATCCTACAACTCAAAGGTTAAGCGATGAAATTGCATACATTGCGTTGGTCGAAGGAAACAATGAAATTGTTGAATTCGGTAGGAGAAATATTTCGGGGTGCAACGGTACCCATAAACCTACCTCGGGGTAAATGCTGTATATGTGTGACAGAATGGTGAAATATAAATCAGAGTCCGATGAGTATATACTCAGAAAATATTGGGATTCTGTTGTGGAAGGATGGGTTATAGCTTGAGTCCTCGATTGTCGAAAGAAATGGGGTGCTGGTGGTCTGTGAACTTTGCCAGAAAAAAATCAAATTGAATAAACATGAATCCACGAGTAACGTGTGGAGACATCTGAAACGCTGTCATCGTGAAAAGATTGAAAAAATTATTGGAAAGAAAAAAGGCAGATCGACTGTGCAACTCGTCAAAGGATGAAGTGTCAGGAGATATTGAAGAAAAATGTGCTAGACCTAGTATGAGATGAAGAGCCCGTTTGTATGATGGAAACAAATATGAATTACTTGTAACATACAATCCATCTAAGATTGAGAAAATCTGACCACTCTGGTAATAATGTGAGTGGATATTGATTGCGAAGTATAAATAATTAGGTGTCAAAACTGCAAAGGAGAGATCAAAATGTAGAGACGAGTGAAGATAATTGTTATGCATTGTGTGAAACAACGACTGAAAATCGTAAATAAGTTAGGTTAGGTTATGTTTTGTGTTCTACTAGATCAGAATTGGATGTGTGTATCAAACTGCAAAGGATTGATCGAAAATGGAAAGACAAGTGGAGAAATGTATTAGGCATTGTATAAAACAATGACTGAATACCGTACATAAGTTAGGTTAGAATCGGATGGAATGATTACTTCTTTAACATAACATAGTATGAAGCTGATGCACATGAAATATCTTGTATCAACAGCAAGGAATGTTGTTCTATGGGTTTGGTTAGGTTGGGAAGGTATTAATGCATCCGGCAGTGTTTGGTAACGCTTTTGCACAAAATGTGTGTAGATGCCTACATGGTAGCCCATACATGTGCCAACGCATTGAAGGTTACGATCCTGTGTGTATAAATTGGACTCATATCTGTGCTCCTTCAGATAACGATCCGCTTTCGGGGAAGAAAGATGCTGCTCAGTTTGATGTGGAAGTATTTTAACAGGAAGGAGAAGACGGGGTATGTGTTATTTGCAGTGCGGAGATAAAATTAAGCAAATCAGGCTCCACATTCGGACTTAGGCAACATCTGAAAGGACAGCATATCTTGAATATGCAATCTTATAAATGAACGAGGAAATATGAGCTCAAAGGATGCTATGTGCGTATTGATAGAACATAATAATCCGGACTTGGCTATCATAAATAATGAGAAAGACAGTTCTCAAAATAGCGAAAGCGTAAAAGAAAGTATGGTGCCACTAACACTCAAGTTAGGAATGTATGAAGATTGGGTGAAAATGGCTAAATCGATATGGTGGGGAGAAAGACCCAAACCATAACCGAAATTGAAAATAATGAAAATAAGGGGAAACGCGGGATACTTTCAGTGAAATGGATATCAGTGGCAGTGATATTGAAATGTGTGGAGAAAAAAAACTGCTAAATTAGAAGGAAACCAAATTATCAAAGGGGATAATGAAAGGGTGTCAAGTATAAGAAGTGTATGACTGCATAATATAATCAAATTTATATTTGACTTTGGTTTCAAATATGTTGGTAATGAAGCATGAGAAGAGAGAATCCTGTCTCAAACGTTTGAGTGCAAGTAGAAATTGGGTATATTTCGGATAACTGCGGGAATATAATGAATGGAAATGTGGATAATAGCAAGAAGAAAATCTGAAACGTTTCGATGTCACAAACATGTAATAGTGATTAAAAATAGCGTCTATAAAAAGCTCGCTGAAGACTATAAACAAAGTTTTGGTTACAAGGCTAGGATAACAAGTATTGCATTCACTTCTCCCAAAGGTCCTCGTTTATCAAAAATGTGTACTAAGGGCGTAAGTCTCGAACACCTATAGATCAGAGAAGAAACCACACCCAGATGATAAATCCTACACCGATATGACGAGTTGACAGCTTCAGGTGAGGAATACATATACGTCATTGATAAAGAACCCACAGACTGTCACTGGTACCGAGGATCAAGATAACACGAGAGAGGGAGGTCGAACTAATTATTTTTGTTTCTCGAAGATGTTCATATCGAATTTTTGGTGTGAAAAAGTTATGTTTTCGTGAAATGATATCTTCTGTATATATATGTATGTATAATTATGTCAAAATCTATTATCAATAGAAATAATATATCTAATAAATTTTTGTTTGCAATATCCTGTATTGAACTCGATTGAACTAGCATTGAAAATGCACTGAAACGCGTCTTGCCTCACGCTGAAAATGTGATAGATATCAAGCTAATTGAAGTTGTACACAGCTCCCTAAGCTATCGTAGATAAATATATCTCATTAGGTGAAGGTTAGTCAAACCATAAATGCTCTAGGACCCCTCCATCCAGTAAATCGTCTTTTAAATGTTAAAGTATACATTTGCTAGGGATCAATAACGAAAATTTCATAAAGATGCATAATGGACTTGCACCTCTTGAACATACATTCCTCCAAAATATCGGAAATTTAGCTCTGAGTTCATGGGAATAACGCTATTTTTTACTACGATACCACTCATATCAATAGCAAATTTCTAGACCTATCTGATGCTATGTCTCTAGCAGAACATAAATAAAACAAATCCAAGCCCCCCAATGTGTCATAACAATGAAGTCTACAATGTTTTACTAGGTCTCATCTCAGCAAAGTACTTCTGATAAATAACAAATTTCAAAGGAAACATCCAGTCACGTATAATACTTCAGACATACTGTACCTTGCATCTGTTTCACCATCGTGTATGAACAACTTCAAGCAAAGTCACATCCTGGATATAACCAATAATGAGCCTGACATCAGTCTCCAGTTCAAAGGTTAACCCCGATATTGACACGGAAAAAATGCGGTAATCGTCTCTGTCTGAATACATGGACTTCTCCAAGAACCCCAACACAAAATCATTTGTACGATGAAACAAATAAATGACTGCTGGGACTAATGAAAAGGGAAACGACCAACGAATACCCGAGTGAGATCATTTGCTTGCAACCAACGTGTTACAGTATGTTGCTTGCATGTCCGAGATCTCAGACCAGCAGCTAAGGGTAGCAAAACAGTAAATGCTCATGTGAAATAATACCGTAACCAAATACGAAACTACCACCCGAGAACACTTTTGCGTGAAAAATTATGAAAGCATGTCAACATGAACATATTATCACCTCTAAATGTCCATAGCCTATATTCAACATCAAGCTGGCATCAAGAATCTCACCGCTAAAAATTCCAAAAACAACCTCCGAAAATTAGTCAAATAAAGCACAACTAGCTAATCTCTCTTAATATATATCCATATATCTTGCATAACTACATCGAAGATCCTAACAATTCAGGTTTTAGCAGTAAAAATTTATATTCAAATGAGTCATTCAATAACAAACACAGTAATATGTATCATACCGTGTAAAATATTCCAATACAATCATATATAGCGTTGACAAGACCTAATAACATACATCTTTATAACCCGTACGTAAGCAATCGTAAATAAAAGCAATAAGATACCGCAAGGGAACTGAAAGATATCGTAAGAAAAACAATTCTCCATGAGGACCATAGATCTCGAAATAAGGTCTTTGTGTGACAGTTGACATATAAAGATCATCAAGCTAATTACCATTTGTGGTTTGGACGCCGCCTGACTCTGGTCAACCCCTCCCCTCTTCCCTACCCGTCACGGGCAGTCTCCATGTACCATCAGTAACTAACATCACGACAAGATCAATTTGTCATAACATATAAATACAAAGTCCCAGAAATACAGCGACTAAGTCGGACACACCAACAAATATCATACATCCTAGCAAATACATCGGCCGACTCACAAAAAACTTGCGTTCTTGGTATCTCTATGTACCAACAGTAACTAACTTGATCACAAGAGTAATTGTCTTAACATATAACTACAATGTCCGAGATATACAGTGACTAAGTCAGACACACAAACAAATAACATACATCCTAGCAAATACATCGGCCGACTCACAAAAAACTTGCGTTCTTGGTATCTCTATTTACCATCGATAACTAACTTGACCACAAGATCAATGTCTTAACATATAACTACAATGTCCGAGAAATACAGCGACTAAGTCGGACACATTAACAAATAACATACTTCATAACAATTACATTCGCTAATAGGTTCAAAGATCTAGTCGTCCTATATCTAATTCCTTCACAAAGCATATTCGTACACACTAATTATCGCCTATCTAATTCCTTCATAAAGCATATTCCTACACACTAATTATCGCCTATCTAATTCCTTCACAAAGCATATTTGCAGTACGTATTCCCAGGGCCGTTTCGGTGTCCTATGTTTGGGGATATTTGGTGTCCTATATTTTTTGGGCATATTTGGTGCACTATATTTTTTGGGCATATTTGGTGCGTTATAATTTTTGGGCATATATGGTGCACTATATTTTTTGGGCATATTTGGTGCACTTTACACTACTAATAACATTATGTATTATCTAATCGCATTGTGGTAAGCAGCTAAAACAATGTACTTGAGTCGTCCCGTTTACATGTATTTTATGTATTATATCCATAAACCTGGCTGATTTTCATAATCCACGGATAGATATACTTCATTGAAATGTAATCGAAATTTGTGCTTATAAATACCATTTTGAACATGAACAGTTTTCGCGTTTTTATTTTAACATGCAATGAAATTGAATGTTTCTAAGTATGTAAACAAAACCTCTCAAATATGGGATATTTTCGTTCGGAAGTAGACTGCATTTAAAGAATTTGTATGTTTTTTGTCGCCACGGGATGTACACACGGATTTAAATTATTGGAAAATATGAAGGAATACTACTACACATGTCACAGTACGACAACTTGATTTCCTTCCACCACAGGTATTGGCCTTCCGGTCAGACTGACAGAAGCATTGGACAGCTTCTAATATCCATCCTGGCTGACGAAGAAGCATCGGGCGGCTGCTATTATCTGTCCGGACTAAGAGAAAAGCATCGGGTGGCTGCTTTTATCCGTCCGGACTGACAGAGAAGCATCGGGTAGCTGCTATTATCCGTACTGACTGACAGAGAAGCATCGGGTAGCTGCTATCATCCGCACTGACTGACAGAGAAGCACCGGGTTGTTCGTATTGTCTGACAGATCTGTAATCAAGTTACTCACTTTCATGATAAACATAATCAACGAAATAAAAATTCGGTGTTTGAGAAGGCACACAACGGAGGTGTCTCTATCCCTGGCACTAAATTATTTTATAGCTAACGTCAGATCAGCCCCTTTCATCTCCGCCAACTGCCTTATTAGCCACAAGTTGTTCCGACTACCTAACTTCGGTACCATTTTTTAACCGCGAACATTCTTAGCGTTCCTCAGTCACACCAGCCCATGTCATAACTGCCAGTGACATTCTGCCTAAACTCTGTTTCAGCCCACGTCAGAATCAGCCACGAGGCGTACCATTTTACTGGTTATCACTTTAATGAAACTTTTCCTACCCAGCCTAGCCTAACCTAGGGTACGTATTTCTAACCCGCGGGGCAAACATACGTATTTATTTATGTTACGTATTGACGTTTTTTAGCGTTTTTTTTTATTGAAGTTTCATTAAAGTGATAACCAGTAGGTTGGTACGCCTGTTTAGGTGTAAAGACAGTGGCAGATATGACAGTGGCAGAGTTTGAAGTGGACTGAAAATGCGTGTGGGCTGGAACATCGTTTAGGTCGAAAGCACGTGTGATGAAAGATTTTCAGCGGTTATGACAGTGTCCGGCCATGACAGTGTGAGGTAAAGTAAGGTGGCGATAGTGCACGAGTGCGGATTTTTTTTTACCGCAAACGCTGGGCTCCCCAACGGGGGAGCCCAGCGTTCGCGCTAAAATTATTTCCGCGCACGCGCACTATCGCCACTTCACTACACCTCACTGTCATGGCCGGACACTGTCCTAACCTCTAAATATCTTTCATAACACGTGCTTTTGACCTAAACGATGTTTCAGCTCACACGAATTTTACGCCACTTCAAAGCTGCCACTGTCATAACTGTCACTGTCTTTACACCTAAACAGACGAGCAAACCTACTGGTTATCACTTCAATGAAACTTCAAAAAAAAGGTAAAAAACGGCATTACGTACCCTAGGAAAATACGTATGTTTGCCCCGCGGGTAAGAAATACGTTCCCTTGCCCCGCGGGTTAGAAACACGTACCCTAGGTTAGGTTAGGTTGTGTAGGAAAAGTTTCATTTAAGTGATAACCAGTTGATGGTACGCCTCATGGCTGAATATGAAGTGGGCTGAAACAGAGTTTAGGCAAAATGTCACTGGCAGATATGACAGTGGCTGGTGTGACTGAGAAACGCTATGAATGTTCGCTGTTAAAAAATGGTACCGTAGGTAGGTAGTCGGAACAACTTTTGTCTGAAAAAGCAGTTGGCGATGATGAAAGGGGCTGATCTGACGTTAGCTATGAAAGTATTTAGCGCCAGGGATAGCGACTCCCCCAACGGAGTGTTGTCCAGCGTATCAGTCAACGCTTCAAACATGTCCAACAATATTTATGCGTTACAAGTCGGGCAGTCCAACCCTCGACTGAGAGAAATGTAGGCGACAAAGTTCGGTTTCTCGGAAGAATGTTTTTGAATGGACGAACAAAATGATCAAATGGACGACTCTGCGGTTCATTGAGAGCGAAAACATCGTAGATTTGTTTCAGGTCATCCCACTGAGTAGACTTTTTAGTAAAGCTATACACAAGGA
The DNA here is from genome assembly GCA_016164225.1 of Gammarus roeselii. Lineage (NCBI taxonomy): Eukaryota > Metazoa > Arthropoda > Malacostraca > Amphipoda > Gammaridae > Gammarus > Gammarus roeselii. The sequence continues at coordinate 2,111 of SDVV010041416.1, read as the reverse complement.
AAATACGTGTTTTCAAATTATGCACTGTAGCAAATCCTCACGTACCATGACTTTAACTGAAGCATGCAGTATGGTACAGACCAATAGAAAGTTCATCTCACAGGTGAACATTTAGTCGCAATGTTGCACGTAGATGTACAGTAATGGGCCTCAACCGTCACAAAGTTAATTTGTTTCAGTCAAAACAGACCAACCGTATCAATGGAGAGTTGCATTATAGAATTCTTGTGCCAAGTAATAACTGTTTTAGGTTGCTGATGAGAAACATAATACGTTGCTCGAAAAGTCTGACTTATTTTTCTGGTCTACGTATATTTAGAATTATATTAAATGGTTATTTTTAATGGATTGTGCCTTATTTTCCCTTCGTCATCCGGTATCAATGGTTTTCAGGAATTTCCATCTTGATTGACCAGGAATTACCAATATCGTATCCGAGGTAATTTTATCTTATCTGCAATGAAAAAATTACAAACTATCATCTTTAATTGGTCAATACACTGACAGTGTTTATAATATGCCTGCAGGCAATGTCTGAATGCTTGTGAGAAATAATATACAAATCCATGTCGAATGTAGATGCATATATCTGCTTACCTCGTGCTATTTCCTCATCGAGTTGATGTCAATATTTGAGGAAGCCTCACCAACCCGTCGGTAAAGAGACCAGCTCTGAAGTTTATTGAGAACCTGACAAGCCGACCCAAAACAAGGCAAGTTCCAAAACCTGCGGTGAAGGCTTCCAATTCGATTTCTGACAAAGTTTGTTAGGTGAAGACTCGATTTGTAATATTTTTGGGCTTATTAATAAAGAAATTGAACCGCAACTTTGGTCCATGTCGTTTAATATTGATAAACCACAATAGTTTTCCGTCCTCAAGTGTTCCATTTCTTCCGGGTTTGAGTTTTTGCTTCGTCATATTAATGGACGAATCTTTGGTGTGTGACTCAATGAAAGGAAATATCCTGTTTGCAATTTTTCTCGCATTACATAGTATGCTTGTAAGGCAGAGCTGGCATTCAATAGGATGTGTGCAGTGAATGACCTAAACTTCGACACTAAGCGACTCCCAACGCCACTCAAACTGAAAGCAATAGTAAACAACAGGAAACCAGCCGTCAATATTTCTCGTTTTGCCAATAACGCGGCCAAATTCAATCATTGGGAACTGACAGCGTCATGGAAACGATATCGGGCTGTGAAAACATCGTCTGGCGGTTCACACACGCTGCATGCACGAGAAGGATTTTGTTTGCCAGTTAAAATGCTGCGGAAGCAATATGTTTGCAGCTAAAACATAACAGCATCTCAGCACAAGAGGACAAATTCCGTCCTGTGGTTTCCTCAAAACGAAGGTCAACTTTCTCACAGCTTGAACGGAGCGCGGAGGAATAATATTTGCTTTCGAAATATTGAAGTTGGTGAATTGTCTTGGAGTGGGTGGTTGGAGTTTGTATTATTCCAGACGAGATACGACGGTTCCAATAATATGATAAGTGATACAATGTTCAGAATGTTGCAGAGGACAAGACCGGCACAGGTTCAAACTCATGACTACCTGTTGTTGACCTCATGACTACATGGCGTCGAGCTCATGTGTACTTGGCATCATGGTGTTGTGCTCATGTCTACTTGAGATCTATATCATCCCTACCAGTTTTCGAGATCATGACTGCATGAGGTTAAGCTCAAGACGACATAGTGTCGAACTCATGACTACGCAGGGCTCAGTTCTTGACTTCATGAGGTCCAGCTCATGACAACATAGCGACGAGAGTAATAATTGGAACAAGTGCTGAGCACCTAAGCACGGCCATTGGAACAAGTGCTGAGCAGCTAAACACGGCCTTGGGACAAGTTATGAGCACCTAAACACGGCCATTGGAACAAGTGCTGAGCACCTAAACACGGCCATTGGAACCAGTGCTGAGCACCTAAACACGTCAATTGGAACAGGTGCTGAGCACCTAAACACAGCCATTGGAACAAGTGCTGAGCAACTAAACACGGTCATTGGAACAGGTGCTGAGCACCTAAACACGGCCATTGGAACAAGTGCTGAGCACCTAAACACGGCCATTGGAACAAGTGCTGAGCACCTAAACACGGC
>SDVV010041414.1:0-10439 GCA_016164225.1 Gammarus roeselii | reverse complement strand
GGGGGGGGGGGGGGGGGGACGCATTGGTTACTTGGGTCGCAAAAGAGCCCGATGAATCCCGGAGGGTGACCCATGTCCCCCAGGTCTTCCCGAGCTTCTCGAGTCCCCCGAGACCCTTCGCCTCAGCTCATCTCGGTTTGTCTCGAATCATTTCGGCCAGTTTCGGCTCGTCGCGACCAACTAGACTCGCCTCAACATGTTTCGACTGATCTCGACGCACCTCGACCAGCCTCGACGCGACCCTCGCCCCCTGCGCCAGCAATCCGCGGACTGTAATGGTTAATTGTTCTACTCATGCATCTCACAAACATTTTTCTGTGTATGGGTTCTACAGCGCTGGGAAGGGGAGCAGAGGTTCCAGGATTCAGAGGGGCTTCTAAAGGGTCCCACAGTTTCTCAAAAGGGTCCTAAAGGGCCTCAAGGACGTCCCAAGGGGCCCCAGAAAGGTCCAAGTGAATCCCCCAAAATCCACCTCGTCTCCCAAGTCCCCCGGGTTCCCGAAACCCTGGGTCACCGAGTCCCGCGGGTCCAACGAAAACCTCCCCTCTCTGGGTCACCTTGTCTCAACCAACCTCGATACACATAATAACAAATTCAAAATTTATCACCATGAAAAAAGGGCAGAGAAAAATAATAGAGCCCAAGCAAGAAGAAATACTAAAATACTAAAATAAAGTGTTAATGATCTATAAAATGAATAATGAATAATCATCCATCCACCCCAAGGGAGGGAGAGAAGAGGAAATAAAGAGTAAACTTGAATTGCAATTGAGGTAAATACAAGTAAATTCAGGTTAGGAGAGAAAAGGAGATAGACAGGTGAAGAAGAGGGAGTTAGAAATTAAGAAAGGATTTTCACCCCATTTGGTGGGGATGAGACTCCGAAGCAATGATATGGCATCCCGGCAGTTAGATATAGTACAGTAAGTAGGACTGGGACGGGCTGAGGAGTTCCTTCTAGCAGTATTTTAATTTATATTTTGCCGCACTGCTGGCAATTTTATGTTGCTAATAAATGCTGAAAAAACAACAACAGTTGTTATAGCTGTACGATGATTTGATGAAATTCTGAAACATCTATACTTATTAAACTTTCATTGTCAAAACAAAAGGTGCAAAGCAAGGTCATGGCGGAGTATTGTAAACTCGACCCAACCAGTACTTTAAAATAAATTAAACAACAGACAAAAGACATACAAAATACATCACTAAACAGATCTCGGTCTAATGAAAATAATCAGCTATCAGCATGACAAGCTAGTTTGTGTAATTGCAGCAACACTCGTCAATGTGAGAGGTGCTGGCTGGTGACCCCATGAGAGAAATAACTCAAGTTCGAGCGAATGGTGACCGGGTTTCCTAGTGCAGTGCTTAGCCGAGTCTTTGAGACAAACCTGCAGGTTATGAGAGACCGCACCTGTAGGTTATGGGGGGCCACTCCAGTAGGTTATTTGGGCCCACACCAGTGGGTCATGAGGGCTCGCACCTAAAGGTCATGGGGGCTCACACCTGTATGTCATGGGGGCTCACGCCTGCAGGTCATGTGAGCCTCCCACCTACCATTTACAGGACATGGGGACCCCCACCTGCAGGTCATGGGGGCCCACACCTTCAGATCATGAGCCTACCCCTGCAGGTCATGAGGCCCCCACCTGCAGGCTATCGGGGCCTACACCAGCAGGTCATGGGGACCCCCTCCAGCATATCATGGGGACCCGCACCAGCAGGTCATGAGGGCTCACACCTACAGGTCATGAGCGCCTACACTTGCAGGTCATGTGGGTCTACAACTGCAGGACATGGGGCCCATACCCGAACGTTCAAATGCCCCCGACACACGCAAGGACCCAGCCTTTACCTGCAGGTCCTGATTGTCGTGTTGCCTGTCACTGGTGTGGCGGTCCTCCATGCTGGTGCTGCGCTGCGTCAGCTGCAGCAAGCCTGCCTCTAACCGCTCCACCTCTGCTTCCACATCACCGCACTCCGCCTCCAGCAGAGCTCGCTCCACCTCCAACTGGTGAGCAGAAAATCAGGAAACTTTTGTGGGTGGAACAAGTAACATTCCATTGACCTAGCATCCCTCCACTTAACATTCCATTGACCTAACATTCCATTGGCCTAGCATCCCTCGACCTAATATTCCCTTGCCTAGCATCCCTCAAACTAATATTTCATTGACCTAGCATCCCTCCTAAAATATTCATGAAAAATCATATAACTTAATAGCTGCATCTAAATACATATAAAACCGTTCCGGTGGACAAGCAAATCCTTGTGATAAAGCTAATAAGTTAAGGTTTACTCATTGACCAGCAAATGGTCCCTTACCTTAATGCCCCACCCACATCAATGTACACTTCCATTAACGCCTACCATTCTTAATGCCCACCTTTCAATGCTCACCTCCCGTAACGTCTACCTCCCACAGCTTGGGCCCACAAATGACACAGACGCAACATAGCATCCAACAGGTCTGGTTGGCCCATTTTTAATCCTTCTCGTTCATCTGAGAAACGTTGGCTTTCTCAAATAGGAGATGCCATGGCAAAAAATAACCTTCAACAAAAAAATAATCTTGCCTTTCTGTGCCAATTGATAACTTGATTGTATACCACAGTCTGGTCCCTTATTTATACTGGGACCTACAGCTGCACGTTGGTTTATCCCATATCTGTTGGTGTAACGTGGAAGTGAACACGGCCTCTCTGGTATCTGCAACATTAAATATTTCTTCTAAATTCTCAGCTCATCTCTTCCGTACATCACCACTCTCCAACAACAACAGGCCGTTTATCTATCACCACCTCATTATACCTCGTCTCCCTCATTCTCACCCTTTTCACCTCGTCTCCCCCATTCTCACCCTTTATACCTCTTTCCAGAAAATTTTGTTGCTCTCCCCAAAATGCTCACACAACCGTCTACTACACCGATCATCAGCGTCCCTCTTCGATTTTCTTACCACACGCTTCACCTATTTTTTTTTCTGTAGTTAGCATAGGCCCCTTCTGGCCTTGCCTGCAATCAATCCTCAAAAGCTGCGCCACGGCGTTTCTTGAACAAGCGGTTTCCCTCCTCCAGCTCCCATTTCACGGACAACCATATCAGATCCTCTCTACTGCTATTTCTACCGGAAGCGCCATACCTGCCTACCACATTCTTAACCACTACATCTCCAACCTTTGCATGTAGATCCCCCAGTACCACCACGTTGTACTGTCATCCAAAACTCTCAAAACACACTGCCTAATCCAAAAATGCTTGCTCACCTCCTCACTCCTCTAGCTAACTAGACCATGAGCACCCACAAACGCCCACCTTTCTATTAATAACTTAAACTGCACCCACATCCATCTGAACGACACTTCCTACCACTCCGTAACGCTACTAGCCCATCCACCATTCCCCCATGCCTGACTAGCCTCCACTAACCACACCGAATTAACATTCACGGCAATTTATCAACTTCGTCTCACTGAGAACCAACACATCAAACAACATCTCGCCAACCTCTTCTTTTCTACATTTCATTCGCACTACATCAACGCACAATTAGCGATCGTAGCAATAAGGTTCGGAGGGGCGTGAGACTCTCCTCCTCCCTGTTTTTCTTGCCGTTTGATGGATGTATTTCTTTCGTTTGAGATGTTGTGACTGACTCTAAGTCAGTTGCTCGATCACAAATTTCCAGATTGTTCGATCCATCATGGTGCAGTGCTTGCTCCGACAACTCTGGTGCATTTTCTGCGTTTGTGCCTCTTGCCATGCTCCGCTCTCTGGCCTTGCGGTAAGTTGGGCAGTCATGAGGCCACCAAGGTGATAGTAACCAAGGGAGTCAATGGCGACAACTTTACCAAAAACAATGCCTTTTTAACACTGATATCAACATTACAAAATCAACGACAATGACGACAACATCAATTATATCATCAACGATGACGGCGACAACTTACCTCTCTATAGTGCTCCTCCTCTTGCCGCGCGAGGTCGGCAACAGAACGCTTGAGGTCGGTGGTGTACTGCAGGGCCTCATTCCTCTCCGCACGGAGTAACTCCTCGCATTCGCTAGGGCTGTCGCAGCTCGTCAATCCTGACGTGCTAGTCAGGTCCAAGGCGGCTCTAGGCAGACCAGACGCGTGAGGCGTCACACCCCCAGTATTTGACATAGCGGAGGTGTTCATCAAGCCAAAGGTGATGGTTAAGCTAGTCGCGTGGTCGCTTCTGATTGGTGCGTTTGATCCAGGCTTGCCATTGACGCAAGAGGAGTCCGTTGCCCCTGGTGAGCAGTGCATAAACTGGGTGTCTGGGACATCGTTCTGATAGTGAGGGGACTCCAACGAGGAGCTGTTCATGTACTCAGGGTGAGACTGCTGTTGCTGAGTTTCATAATAAGGCTGCTGGTGGTGCTGAACTGTCAACCCATTGCTCTTATCTTCTTGTGTGTAGTCATCATTGTCCATTTTTCCGACGATAATTCCCTGGTCGTTGAAACCGTCCCTCATCAAGTTCTGTCCGTCAACACCATCACGTTCAAAACGGTCGAGATCTCCGGACGTGTCTTCGTCAAACTGATGTCTATTAAGCTGCCCAGCTTGGTCAAACTGCCAACAATCGTCAGGACTGCTATCGTTACAGAATTCCACACCAGAGGGCAAAGGGTAACCCCCTGTCGCGACAGGGGATGGAGGGTTAACAGCTGTGACCTTTTTAGTGGGAGATCCGTAGAGACTGGGTTTGTTAGGGGGTACTGGAGGAGGAGGGTCCCTTCTTCTGGCTTTCCCTGCGGAAGCGGAGTTGACAGAAGTGGAGCCAAACGACGCTGTGGCCGCGTCCTCGTCGCTGTTATTGAAGTTTGTGACGTCGTGCGGTGGGAGTTGAGAGGCGATGGGTGGCGGTGGAGGGACACGACGGCCCAGGACTGACCGTTGGATCCGAGGGGACCGTGGAGGTTTGGGAGGGGCCTCGGGAGAAGTGGTAGAACTGCGGGAAAGAAAAAGAGGACTAATCGTATATAATAATGACTCGGAACATAGGGAGTCAACCACACTAATTTGAGAGAGTACACTGCTAGAACTCCATCATTGAAAGATTACACTAACAAGTTGATATGACAGAGAGATGTATTAAAATATTTAATGTTTATTTAGATACCGGTAACGAAACCAGTTAATGGGTAGGCTGAAAAAGATTGATATAGTCAATCTGAAAACGAGTAAATATTATTAATTAAAACTGCAAACAATAAATCAAAAGGAAAACAACAGGTGAGCAGCAGCCTAGTGAGATCACTGTAGATTATAACACAAATGCTAAAGTATACTGGGAAGCTAGACCGCGCATATTAATCCGAGAAAACAAATCTTTCAAATGAATAAAATTAGAGTGAAGAGGTTGTCTAGAGCTCTGGCATCAGCGTCCTTCTGGTGCCGAACGTCAAACCAGTAACTAGTGTTGCCACATGTTATACAAACAATTTCAACTAGATTCAAGTGATAGAGTTTACTACTGCATTAAGTCAATGTTCTTAATGCTGCGAATGTCAAAGGTATGCACGGGTGCCACAGGAGGTAGAGGTACCCCTTGGGTGTCGAAGCCATATAGCCACAGCACTCCTCGGGTGGCGGTGCACTAAGGAGGATTAACACTCAATCTACGATGCTCCAGAGCCCAAGGATTCGCTGTCGTCTGCAAGGTGCCGGGGATATACGCCCCAACACCTGCTGCCAGGGAGATGATGAAAAAGAGACAAGAAACGAGGATCCCATGCATGAGATCTACACTCGTGCAGGGCATCTCACGCTAGAGCACAACAAGAATTATACAGTTACAGACACAAGGCCGAATCCCTCAGAAAGGAGGGGGGTGGTCGACAGCAAGAGGCACGTCACACCCTCATACGCTCACACTCACACAACTAAGCCCTGTTGTGCTATAAGACAAACAGTTTTCACTGGTTTACCCTCGACGCATCATGATGGCCGGAACCTCTACCCCCACCCACGACCATCCCAACAACGTTATGCCAATAACGGGAAAGCACATCAGAGCAGCGTCAAAAATCAACCATTCACAACTTTATTCTACTCACACTTGTTCATTGCACGCTCTCTCGCTACTTCCACATTCAAGTCGCCAGCGTCACACCATCCATGCACCTAAACTTCGGTCTACCTCTAGGCCTACGACCACTAGCCTCCGCATTAATCACGTTTTTCACCAATCTCTCTTCATCCATCCTCACCATGTGCCCAAATCATCATAGAACATGCGAATCCACTCTGTCCTCAAACTTTTTCACCATCCCCGTTCTGATTCGAACCACGTCGTGGGTGATCCGGTCTCTCAGCGTTACTCCAGCCATGCTCCTCAAACATTTCATCTCGAAAACATTCAACCTTCTCTCCTCTGCTCTCACCCCCCCCCCCAAGTCTCAGCTCCGTAGAGCAGTTGGGACAACAACATCCTCAACATCCCCAATGTTCTACCGCTCAATACACTCTTCAGTGCACCCAAGACTTTACACCCCTCCTTTACTCACCCCTTCACTGCAGTTTCTACTAGTTCAGTCACCTCCACATGGGAGCCCAGATACTTCAACATTGAACTTCCTACAATATCTCTCCATTAAAGAGGACACTGATTTTGCTCGCATCGACAGTCTTCAAGTATCTCATTACTTTACATTTACCCACGTTCACTCGAAGCTTCCTCCTCACACACACTCTCCCAAACTCAGACACTAGCCTACATAGCTTCGCCTCTGAATCCGCCACTAGGGCCGTATCATCCGCAAATAGCAACTGGCTCAGTTGCCAACTCCACTCATTCGCTTCCAGTAGTTCCAAGCCACGACCCAGCACACTCGCCTTCATCTCCCTGACCACTCCATTCCATTCATATAGAGGTTGAACAGCCAGGCAGACATCACGCAGCCTCATCTCTGTCCCACTTCCACTGTGAACCAATCACTCACATCGCTTCCCACTCTGACACATGATCGGCTGCCAACATAGAAACTCTGCACCGCTTCCAACAGATGTCCGCCCACTCCATACAAACGAAACACCCTCCACAGCGCTTCCCTGTCAATCCTGTTGTATGCCTTCTCCAGATCCATGAAGGACCAGAACACATCCTTTCTTTTTGCAAGGTACTTCTCATAGACCTGTCTCAATGCAAAAATCTTATCAGCACACCCTCTACCACTCCTAAAGCCACACTGTTCCTCTCCAATTGCGCAGTCCGTACAGTCTCTAACCCTTTTGATCAGCACTCTCCCGTACAACTTACCAACCACACATAACAGACTGATACCTGTCGAGTTGCAGCATTCATTTTCATCTCCTTTGCCCTTATATAGCAGAACAATGCATGCACTGCGCCACTCAATCGGTACCACGCCTGCCACAAAACACAAGTTCAGTAACCTCACCAACAATTCGACAATCGTTACTCCACCCTTCTTCATGCACTTGGTCGCAACGCCATCCGAACCAGGGGCTTTCCCTGCTTTCATCACCTCCACAGCCTCCTGCACCTCTTCCCTGGTAATGTCCGCCACAAGTCTTTCTCCCAAAACTGGCATTCGACCACCACCCACAGAATCAATGTCAGCCTCTCTGTCATCCTCGACATGCTACAACTCATCAAAATACTCGGCCCACCTCTTCCGTACATCACCACTTTCCAACTACAACTGGCCGTTTCCATTTTCACCACTCCCTCCTTTCAGGTCTCTCCATTTCTCCCCCTCTTCACCTATTTCCAGAACATCTTTCAGTTCTCCTCAAAATTCTGGCACAATCCTCTGCCCCACCTGGCGTCAGCGTCCCTTATGATCTGTACCTACATATTGGAAATTATGTGCAAGTGCATGGATTATTTAACAATCATTGTTTCATAATACGCTTAACAATCATTGCATCATAATACGATCACAATATACCAGTGCATTTTTAGAGGAGACATCCATCTATAAGCCGTAACTATTCGTAGGACACAACTGATATATATACAAAAACAAGCTCTTAATGAAGAACATTCTCATAACATACCGTTCATGAGTCGATCATGCGGTAGTGAATAATGACCAATAACAGCTGTTCACCCAAACACACCTCCCGATTCCAGGGTTAGTTGTTGTTGTGGTCGTTGATTTGGAACGGGTTATGCTGCTGTTAGAGGCAACTGTTTTAGTCTTATCACTGGATGTGGTGAAGTCTTCTACTGACGGGTCTTCTTTGCCGACGCAGCTGCGGCTTCTGCCACCAGACAAAGATGACGAACGCGAGGCCCCGCATGTGTTGGAAGCCCGACTATTGCTGCTGCTGCTGATGTTGTTGCTCCAAGCACCGATTTGAGTAGGACCCTGGACAACCGACTCTCGAGGAGTAGTGAGTAACGATGAAGGATGTTGGTAGGACCACGTTTGGATGGCAGTTGGGGGACAGGAGAGCGAGGAAGAGAAAGTGGACGGTGACGGCACGGATCTCTGACTGAAAGTTTCTAAGAATTGGCAGCTGACAGCGGTATTGGTGACTGCTGAGATGCAGGAGCGACTAGTGCTGCTGAGAGAGGCGCTAGTGTCTGAGTCACCAACTAGGGAAGAAAGACGTTGTTCTTCGATGTTCTGTGGGCTGAGAAGTTTAAGCTCAGCCAGTTGCTGGTTTAGGGCGTTCAAACAGGGACTGAGCTGGTGTCTCCTCGAAGTGTAAGTCCGGTCGGGAGGTGTTAGCACCAAGCTGCTGTCAGGACTTAGAAAAGGACTCCCAGCAGGGGACAGGGTCTGACCGAGTACATTCTCGTAGGGACTTTTGGGACAAACTGGAGGAGCGTGTTCTAACGAACCCTGGTTCAGATGCCCCAAGGAGGATGAAGATACGAGTTTCCTTCCATAGGCACTTGGAGGCGTGCTAGGTGCCTCCGGATGACGGGAGATGGGGGAAAGAGCTTCCTTCTTGGTCTTGCGGGGAGGACTGGCTAGGGTGAGTGGGGGCAAGACAGGGAAAGGGGGAAACGGGGGATAGGTGGATGAACGTCCAGTAATGGGAGAGTGAAGTTCTTGCTCGAGCTGAGGTGAGGTAGCAGCAGCAGCGCGATCCAGCGGTGGTCGACTCAGGGAGTCAAAGGAAGTGTCGGTCCTGAGAGGGTTGGTTGATGGGTGACTCGAGGTTAGTACTAGAACAGTAGCATAAAAGCAACAGGTTAGGTTATTATTACAAGGTCACCACTGGGTTAGCTAGGTGCTAAATACCAACACCTTTGTTATTACCGCTATATCAACAATAAAACAGCTATGCTGATGGAGGAATTAATTCGAGGAGAATATTCACATGGAGAGTAATCTTGTTCAGTAGAGGAGTGATCAGAGTGATGATTTACTTGAATTATAAGTTAGTGGGAAGCAAGTCAGTGTTCAAAGAGATACAGACGCAAGGCAAAATCCTCCACAAAAGGGGTGGCCACCCATGCACTCACACACATACCAAAGCATAAACCATTGGCGCGAAAGGGTCTGGCCAGGACCCCGCAACACACACTTCAGGTCAGCAGTAAGGTGAGAGATCAGTCCTTTAAGCCTACACCCACTCATTATCCTTTACACCAATCTCTCATCATCCATCCTAACTATGAATGAAAACCCTCTTAGCAATTAAATCTACTTTGTCCTCCAACTTCCTCAACATCCTCGTTCTAACTTGAATGCCATTATTTATCCTCTCCCTTAAAGTAACTCTGGTCAAATCTCACACCATTACATCTTGAAAACAATCAACCGTTCTTGTTCTCACTTATGCTCTTACGTCTTAGCCCGGACGAAAACAGGTGGGACAAAATCCCATCGCCAACCTCCCTTTGCTTTTATACCCTTTGTCCAAGAGCTCATTACACGCTTCAGGGCACCAAAAACCTTACACTTTTCCTGCACTTTAGATTTCCTCTCAATTACCACTAGTCCAGTCTTCTCCACATGAAAACACAGATAATTTATCCACTAAATTTTTTCCAATAACTCTCCATTTATGCGGACACTGATTCCTCAAGAATCGTCATCCGTCAAACATCTATTCACTTTATTTTAACCCACATTAAATCGCAGCTCTCTTTTCTCACACTCTATCAAACTCCAACGCTAGATCACACAACTTCTCTAAATCTGCTTGCAGTGCCATAACATCTGCAAACAACAACACACTGATCAGCTCGCGTCGCTCATTTGCTTTCGACAATTCTAATTCTTAAAATAATATACTAACTGAACTAGTGGAAACTGAAGTGAAGGCGCGAGTGAAGGAGGGATGTAAAGTGTTGGGTGCACTGAAGAGTGTAATGAGCTGTAGGACGTTGGGGATGGAAGCAAAGAGAGGGCTGTATGAGGGTGTTGTTGTCCCAACTGTACTCTACGGAGCTGAGGCTTGGGGGGTGAGAGCAGAGGAGAG
>SDVV010041413.1:0-10439 GCA_016164225.1 Gammarus roeselii | reverse complement strand
CTCGCATTATCATTCATGAGGTGATTGCGCCTCCTCTCGCATTATCATTCATGAGGTGATTGCGCCTCCCCTCGCATTATCATTCATGAGGTGATTGCTCCTCCTCTCGCATTATCATTCATGAGGTGATTGCGCCTCCCCTCGCAACATCATCCTTGAGATAATTGCATCCGGACATTTTCAAAGTCTTGATATCTTTGTAAATTTGTTTCACAGACATCAGATCACGATCGAAGTACAGACGTCACGTCCCGATCGAGGTAGAGACGTCGCGTCACGATCGAGGTAGAGACGTCACGTCACGATCGAGGTACAGACGTCACGTCACGGCCCAAGTACAGACGTCGTGTCACGATCGAAGTACAGACGTCACGTCCCGATCGAGGTAGAGACGTCACGTCACGATCGAGGTAGAGACGTCACGTCACGATTGAGGTACAGACGTCACGTCCCGATCGAAGTACAGACGTCACGTCCCGATTGAGGTAGAGACGTCACGTCACGATCGAAGTACAGACGTCACGTCCCGATCGAGGTAGAGACGTCACGTCACGATCGAGGTAGAGACGTCACGTCACGATTGAGGTACAGACTTCACGTCACGGCCCAAGTACAGACGTCACGTCACGATCGAGGTACGAACGTCATGCCAAAATCGAGGGACAGACGTTGTCACGGTCGAGGTACAGACGTCGTGTCAAGATCGAGGTACAGACGTCGTGTCTCGATCTAGGTACAGACGTCATGTCACGATCGAGGTACAGACGTCACGTCACGATCGAGGTACAGACGTCACGTCACGATCGAGATACAGACCTAACGTGACGATCGAGGTACAGACGTCACGTCACGATCGAGGCATAGACGTCAGGTCACGATCGAGGTACAGACGTCACGTTACGATCGAGGTACAGACGTCACTTCACGATTGAGGTTAAGACGTCACGTCACGATTGAGGTACAAACATCACGTCATGATCGACGGACAGACGTCGTGTCACGATCGAGGTACAGATGTCACGTCACGATCGAGGTACAGACGTCACGTCGCGATCGAGAGTTAGACGTCGTGTCACGATCGAGGTACAGACGTCACGTCACGATTGAGGGACAGACGTCGTGTCACGATCGAGATACAGACGTCGTGTCACGATCGGGGTACAGACGTCACGTCACGATCGAGGTACAGACGTCACGTCACGATCGAGGGACAGTCGTCACGTCACGATCGAGGGACAGACGTCGTGTCACGATCGGGGTACAGACAACGTGTCACGATCGAGGTACACACGTCACGTTACGATCGACGGACAGACGTGTCACGATCGAGGTACACAAGTCGTGTCACGATCGAAGTAAAGACGTCACGTCACAATCGAGGTAGAGACGTCACGTCACGATCTAGGTACAGACGTCAAGTCGCGATCGAGGGACAGACGTGTCACGATCGAGGTACAGACGTCGTGTCACGATCGAAGTAAAGACGTCACGTCACGATCGATGTACAGACGTCACGTCACAACCGACGTCGCGTCATGATTGAGGTACAGACGTCACGTCACGATCAAGGTACAGACGTCGTGTCACGATCGAGGTACAGACGTCACGTCCCGATTGAGCTACAGACATCAAGTCACGATCGAGGTACAGACATCACGTCACGATCGAGGTACAGACGTCGTGTCACGATCGAGGTACAGACGTCAGGTCACGATCGAGGTACAGACGTCGTGTCACGATCGATGTACAGTCGTCAAGTCACGATCGAGGTACACAGTATTTCTTCCTTACTGAGTTCAGATGAATTTATTTTTAAAGGAACCTGGGAATTATTATGAACTCGACTTTGGATTGATGCTCAGTCAAAAAAAAAAACATGCAGTAATTTACTGCAGGCCAACAGCGTGCGATGCCTTTTAAACTCTTTTTATATTTGAATGACACTGGCTCTTCGAAGGAAACATTTCCTCGAAGTACAGAAGGGCATTGGCTTTTAGAACAATATCATAAATGTCACTGTTATTTTGAGAAGTATAGAAACTATATGCAATAGTTTTAAGGATGCCTGTTGAGTCAAGAGCGTCTTGCAAGACTTATTTTGGTAGTGTGCTGAGCAATCAGCTGTTCGCTCGTCATAAAATTTGGACAACCGTACTGCTAATAAATGCATCCAGAGTTTTTTTCAATAACGTTTATTTTATTTGGTCTGCGATTTTGTAACTACATCCATTCCTCGTGAAAGAAGGATTCCTGACATCAAATTGGAATGCGTAAATTAAACTTATAGCAACAGCAATTCTCAATTCAGCGTTGAGAGAGTTTGAAAGAAGAAACAAAAGCGATAACATGTGGTGTAATCGTTTTGATTATCGATCAATAGGTGTCGACTCTCATTGTACGTTATAAGGAAAGTAATCAAAGTATTCATTTCCTCAGCACCTTTCTCGAGAAAAAATTCCAACGTTTCAAATATAACATTATTCAGAACGCACTCACGTTAAATGGTAACGCTGGTATAAGAACAATTGATGTTGGTTGGACAAATCAACAACCTTTTATCCAAAACTGCTCATGATTTCAAAGGTTATGCAGGCTTTTGCAGGCAGCTGAATCTAGTGTTAATTTATGAAGCCCATGGCCTGTGGCACCAACCATGCTTAGTTATGTCTCCCAGCCTTAGCAGGGAGACATTGTTTTACACCATGCCGTGCCATTGTTTTATCTGTTCATCCGTCTATCCTTCCATCCGCCTCATGCACCTCTCAAACAAAAATTGTATTAATCATACAGTCGGAAAATTTTCATGATACGCAATACATTATTATAAAGATACACAGAGTGCTTTTTTAACATTAAAAATTAATCATTCATGTTAAAAAAAACATTTCTGCGTATGCAGTCACTCTTCCATGCAGTTTTGAACCTATCATTACACGAAAAATTGAATTGTTCTTGAATTACCAGAATCAAAAGGTTGTATAAAGCGAATTGCCAATATTCTCCCTGATAAAGTTCCAATGAAATGATCAGATGAACATAGTCGACGAATCTTTTTTCAACAAGTAACTGACCTTGTTGGCAGACACAAACATCTCGCTGTGGTGGGAGATGTCTAGGTTTTCTGACCCGTCCCTAAATTAGTTTAAAATGTACGCTAGAATCACCCCTGAAGACAGGTTGACTGCAACTATTTCGCCCATGCGAATAAACACATGGCCTGTCCTGCTCTCTGGTATGCAAGCATAACTGCGACTCATTTGAAAGTGTGAAGGTCAAGTAACATAATCTGAGGGCCACCTGTTCTTTGATAAAGGAAACAAAGACAAGTAAACAAAGTGGGAACACACAAAGGATCAATCGAGGGTTCTTGGACTGGCGATAAACTGAACGTGGTGAAAAGACCAAGTGCTTCAGATTATAAAACATGGTTTTTCAAAAACGTACAATACAGGGAATAAATGAAGCCTAAAAGAGCGAAGCACTAAACACGGAGTCTGAGGTATCAAACTGGAGACTCATAATCTGTCATGATAGCATTAACGATCTGCAGTGAACAAGGTCGAAAGATTTGCTAGTCAAATACAGGCAGCTGATAGTACAGGTAGGAAGGAGTGGCCATCAGATCCATCCTACTACGAATAAATGATGACAAAATGTATAGTAAACTCACGTTTATAAATCGAGCACTCTAAAGAATTTTTCAGTTCGAATGAGTGTCCTTCATCAGCCTGTTTGATAGCATTTGGGAGAGATTCAATGCTATGCCTACTAGAGGGTCTACAACCTGAATCACAGGAAATGTCAGACTGGGCAGATTACTCCACGGAAGCGCCATGAAATATTATGCCCAAATGAATGGTGACCATGGTGGTTTAAGCGGTCAAGTTTTTGCCGCAGATAATCCTACACAGAGTGCTCTGCACCCCTCAGCAAATCCATGGCGAGAGCGATGACAAATCAGTAGCTTACGAAGGAGGAGGCTGTGGTAACGGTAGCTGCGTTGAAAGACTCGCGACAAGCGGGGACAAGTTAAGGCAATAGTAACTTTGTAGAGGAACGGGGAGGGTCGTAATCGGGTTCGCAGCCTCAGGATGAAGACTCTCCTAATGGAGAAGCCAAAGACCAAAACCAGTACCGTCTAAAGGTCATGTTCCGTAACGCGCAGTCCCATGCCACAATGTTCGCCGAATTGCGGGGATTAGTGACTGGGAACTCGCCAAATCGAAACAGGGTTCGATCTTCAGAGTAGAAACCTGAAAGCGGAAACGATGCAGCCAGGCTATAAAATGTTTAGCGTGGGCAAACTATCTTTACTAAAAAAGGGGACAAACGCCCCTGTTTTTTTGTGAAATGGTCAAGGCAGAAATTAAAGTAGCCCATGCGACATTGAAGCTGGCTTTGGTGTGACGCAATGGCACACCGTTGTGGACACGATGCTCAGCTCTACGAGAATCTGGAAGAAATAGTCTCGAACAATCGTGAGACTACCATCTTCGGCTATTTTTATCTTTCCTATATTGACTGGGTGAGCCTAACTCCGAAGGCACCACTCAATAAACTAATAGTTTATTGTTGACGATGGCATGGTCCAGAATGTAGGTGAAACATCCCTGAGGGGAACGACACACGGGACCTAGTCATGTCAACTGAGGAGAGCTTGATCGGCAACATCCTGGTGGCAACAAACTAGGATGTGCAGACCACAATCTGGTGGAATTCTCAAGCGAAATTCCTCGTGCAGCCATTCTGGGAGTTGTACGCCGTCCCAACTTTGCGCGAGAAAACTTACAGGAGTCGAGAGGTAAACTAAGTGCGCCTAATTTGCTGGAACAACTCAGGAAGGGGACGGTGGATGCTGGCTGCCGCATTATCAAGGAGAAAGTTCGCCAGGCCTTCCCATTAGTGCCTACTCATGAGGACAATTAATCCCGCCCAGGGAATCGGGCCTACTTGGTGGTATGTTGAAGTCGCAACATGAGTAGTATAAAGGGTTCATAAAAGCTAATTTTGTCCGGCCTACGGGAGTTTGCACTTAACATTTCAGCTGCCAAAGAGGCTGACGGCTGGCTTACGGGCGGCGTAAACGGACGGGCATAGACTGGGAAGGTTTTATGTTATGAACATTTTAATTTGTATACATTATTATAGTTTATTGCATTTATATATGTTTTTCTTCTCTAGATGGCTGTATTGGGGTATACTTGGTCACTAACGGTTGCTCATTATATACTTATTAATTGTAGTTAGGAATATAATTATATCACATTTTGGATCAGGTGGGGGTGTAGGTGACCCCTAGGCAAAAAGTTTGTTGCGCTTTGGAAAATTAAGTGAAATCGCTCATACCTGTTATTTGTCTTAACAGTATTATTCCATGACTGATTTGTCATTATTTTTATGTTTTGAGTGTCTGTATCATTATATATTTATGTCTGGCTTAATGATTCTGTATTTTTTTCTGTACATATATGTTTGTATACACCTAGTTGCGGTATAATTGACTCATTTGGTTGTTGGTCGGTGGGTTCTTAGCGGTTGGATGCTTGGTTAAAGCCTGTTGGTTGGATTTGGGGCAACGTTCAGTGTTTTCCATCTATTTATTTCATATGTATATAATATCTATACGAATAGTATGGTATAATAGTTTGGTAGTTGACGGGTTGATGTATATATTTCTTAGGATGCAATAGCTTCGTTACGAGAATCTATCTACCTTATAACGCATTATCCAGTTTTGAACCAGATATATCGGTGTTACCATGTATCCGCATGTTCCAAATGAATAGTTATCAATCGTATGTAGACTGTTCGGGTATTCTTATCTCGATTTTTTTGTATAGCGAGTATCGGTTGGATGCCTTTTAGTGAGAGCAGCTGAACGATATGGATTTATTGTTAGTTATTATATAGTGTTATGTATACCTAGTAATAATCGGTTGATATATGTTGAATTTGCATTTTTTCGGAATTTCGAATGGCTATCTCATACAGTTATGGTAATTTTTAGGATATTTTAGGTTTGCATCTTCGATGAAGCACAATATTTTAATCATATTTGGTCGGTTAATGCATCATTTTGGTATTTTTATGTATATATATGACATTATGTTACGATTAAGCCGTTGTTACTTTGTTTAAAGAAGATTTAATTTAACCGTGTTTTGGACTGAGTTGGAGAATAATTTCATCGGATTTGTATATATACTGTCTATACTCCACATCGTTTACTATATGTTTCAGTTATGTAAATCAGTCACATGTCATGGCAACTTATTCACGTTAGCGGTTTGGTTGGTTACATGCTATTTTTTTTTGCTCGTGCATCATGGATTTTAATGTATGTTTTGGGTATGGTTGAGAATTGATCTTCTTGCTTTATTATAACTCGAGCGTTTTAGTATATTTCATTGTTGTTAGCTTATTATATGTTTATTTTAGGTCCATACTTCAATGTTTGGGAGGAGTTAGAGAGTCCCCTAGACTAAAACTCGTCGCGTTTACGTTTACTCTAGTGTTTTGCTATTTGTAATGTTAATTAGAGCAGAGTAGAGATTTACGTATATTTTATTTTTGTTGTATGCTTTTTTTCCACGATAATCATAGGAATGTATGTTTAAGAGGTGTAAATCCGTTCTACATCTTTGTGAAATTTCGTCACTGAACCTTAGCATGTGTGTAGTCTAACGTTTTAGAAGACGATTTACTGAATGGATGGGCCCAGGTGTAGAGGCGGCTTATACTCTTTGGTAGTCATTTGGAGTTCATCCATGTTCAACGTGAATTTGTAAGTTCCTGTGGATGTCGGTCATAGTTCCATTAGTTTGTAAGAGAGGTAATGCGACAAGCTGCTGATCGTTGTAGGGATTTACTTAGGTAGTCAGTGAACAGATGCCCAGACTTTTATGGCAAAACTCCTTGAGACTCATGTCAGGCCCATTCTTGACAACTGTACCTGTGTATAGATTCTTGGTTAAGTCCAGGATGTGACTTTGCTTGACGTTGATCAGAGATGATGGACAAAACAGATGCATAGAATGTCTAAGGTATTGTACCATGACTGGGTGTTACCTCTAAATTTGTTATATATCAGCGGTAGATTGCTGAGAAGTGACCTAGTAAAGCATTGTAGAGTTCGTTGTTATGACACAGTGGACTTTGATTTTGCCCTACTAGAGGCATAGCATCAGTAAGGTCTAGGAATTTGTTATAGATTTGAACGGATACCGTAGTATTGTTACTTTATTATGCATGAACTCAGTGTTTGTTTTAAATGTCAGATATTTTAGGTATGGCTGTTATGTTAGTATACGATCTTAGTCAATAACCAGATCACGTGTGATATTTGAGTAGGCTTTATCATCTGGGTGTGGTATGATACACCGTATATTATCTTTATCTTTGTCGGTTAGGGTAGAGTAAAGAATCTTACTTAGCTATTTTACATCGGCGTTGTATGAAGGGTTATCACAGGAATAGAACTTTATTAGGTATGCACTCTTCTAATTTGATGTCGTGTTGGGTATAATTTCGTTTAATTGGATGTAGTGGTTCAAAGTATTGGTAGATTTTTACCTCCTGATGTTGGATCTGTGGTACTGTTTTGAGTTGTCTTGGAGAATCAGTACCGGATTTGTGAAGAGTTAGTGGTAAAATACTCAATTAGTTTGATGTAGATATCAATTTTTTCTTTACTAGATGCTTATTCCCACATGTCTTATTGTTATAAATGTTTGTTAACTGTTTGCAGTGTGTACCGTTAGAAATTTATGGAATAATTCAGGCTTTGTTATGAGATTTCGTCCCAATTCAGAATATCTGCCTTATTCGAGCATTACAAATTCACGTTGAACACGGATGAACTCCAAATGACTACCAAAGAGTGTAAACCGCCTCTACACCAGGACCCATCCATCCAGTAAATCGCCTTCTAAAACGTTAAACTACGCACTTGCTAGGGTTCAATGACAAAATTCCACAAAGATGCAGTACGGATTTACACCTCTTTAAAATTAGGGTTAAGTTTGTAACAAATCGAATCTTCTATGTCTATAATATCCACGTAAAACATTGTACCAGGATGTAAAAAGATTTATAAAACAATAAAAATATCCAACATGTAACTAAATTATGCCTGAAATAATGTTCTCCGTTGCAGAAACAAACGTAATATATCCTAATATTCCTATAATTATATAAAATACCCAATACCTTGCATCGAAGATGGAAACTGTACTGAGAACATTCAAAACTGAATGAAATATACTAAAACGCTCGAGTTATAATAAAGCAAGAAGATCAATTCCCCGCCATACCCAAAAACATACATTGAAGTCCATGATGTACGAGAAAAAAACTAGCATGTAACTAACCAAACAACTAACGTTAATAAGTTGCTAAGACATGTGACTGATTTACATAACTGAAACATATAGTAAATGATGTGAAGTACTTCTAAACAAACACACTATAGTATCGACAAATCTGATGAAATTATTCTCCAACTCAATCAAAACAGGGGTAAATAAACCTTCTTTAACAAAAGTAAACACGGTTTAATCGTAACAGAACGTCATATATATACATAAAAATACCAAAATGATGCAATAACCGACCAATTGTGCCTGAAATATTGTGCTACGTGGAAGATGTGGGGAACTATTTTCCTTTCCCTTATCGAATTTGATCCGTTATTAACATTATTATTTTACACTATTTGACCATAATGTTGAAACTTTGGTTATCGACTCACTTGGGAAAAAACCACTCCCTATAACGTATGTATATCTACTTACTTGGATTTGAAAGGCCTTTCTATGTTCACGAATGGCCACCTCAATGGCGTCGAGGATCTTTACTTCGATACACTGTCATATTTTGTTACTAGATGCTAAAGTGTAACTACAGCTGAGAAATCTACCTAACTCATGTTAGTTCTTTCTACCAATTGTAAACTAAAACCTCTATTTTTAAACTAGTCGAAACACGTCACGTTGAATACTCCTTGGCGGTATTGTTTGGGGTATCCTTATCTGAGTTTTCACATCCTGGGAGGGCACTGAAATGAGAGAACTTACTCCGACCATAGATCGGGACGCACCGGCTGGTCTCAGGCTGGTATCCGAGCGGTGACTGCTTCCCAAGCACCCTAGGCCGGCGTCAAGAATACGTACTCAACCTCCTTTCCCTTATCGAATTTGACACGTTATCATTATTACTATTTTACACTATTTGATCATAATGTTGAATCTTTGATTATCGACTCACTTGGGGAAAAAACACACCCAATAACGTTTGTATATCTACTTACTTGGATTTTAGCGGGATTTCTATCTTCACGAATGGCCACCTCAATATCGTCGAAGATTTTTTCTTCGATACGCTGTCATATTTTAAAACTAGATGCTAAAGTGTAACTACAGCTGAGGAATCTACCTAACTCATGTTGGTTCTTTCTACCAAATGTAAATTAAAACCTCTATTTCTTAACTAGTCGAAGCACGTCACGTTGAATACTTCTTGGCGGTAGTGTTTGGGGTATCCTTATCTGAGTTTTCACGTCCTGGGAGGTCACCGCAATTAAAAAACCTACTCCGACCATGGTTCGGAACGCACTGGCTGGCCTCAGGCTGGTATCCGAGCGGTGACCGTTTTCCAAGCACCCCTAGGCCGACGTCAAGAATACGTACTCAACCTTAGGACATTTGAACACAAAGATGGTTTACTTCAAACTAGAACAACAACGACCTATGCTTTCTTACCATATTTTACTCATATTATCTCAAAAGCCATGATATGCATTCAACTACTAGAAAATTTTAGAACGATATACTTCCAAGATAGAGGAAAATACTTTGGCCCTTTGCCCTATACGACAAAGGGAAAACATCTAGGAGACAACACAGAGCGGGAACACCATTGGCAGTTGAGAAAGGGATGGGAGAAGGAAAAATCAAAGACCACTGCCACTCACCAAACATTCCAAAAACCAGATGTCCACGTCATACTGAACGAGATGGTTCCAACAATATACAATTTACAGATTTCCTTCCTCCGACGACGCATTGTGTTTTTTTCCCACAGAAGCTGCAAACCTAAAATATCCTAAAAAATTCTATAACTGTATGAGATAACTATTCAAAATTCCGAAAACAATAAAAATTCAACTTATATCAACCGATCATTACTAAGTATACATAACACAATATAATAACTTACAATAAATCCATGTTGTTCAGCTACTCTCAGTATAGAACAGTAGTAGGTATAGCAGCGAAAACGGCATTCTAGAGTCATTTTGGTGGCCACAAACGACTTATTTTGTCCGGTCTACGGGAATTTGCACATAACATTTCACATTTCACCGGGGTAGGACGCGATGCATGCACCTTGACTCACCGAACGTACGGGGTAAGCGTAGCGGGGGAGGGCGGGGGGCCTAG